>JAODAL010004205.1:0-160206 GCA_025379985.1 Phyllomedusa bahiana | reverse complement strand
GGGTTGGGGGGGGGGGAGATGTGGTGGGCCCACGGGCGGGGTACCTCCAAGAAAAGGGTTCTGGCCCTTTCCCGGCCCCCAAAACGCAGGTTTTTCCCCCCTTTTTTCCCCAGTCGACCCGTAGGGGCGAGCCGGGAACCCCCCAAGAAGATGGGCCGGGGAAGCAGGGGGACGGGAACTGGAACCGGGAATTTTTCTTTTAAAATTTCAACCCCCTACACGGAGAGTCGGGGGGCCCCGGGGTTAGGTACTGGATGGGTTTCCCTTGGGAGCCCCCCACTGCCCCCCCCCCCCCCCCCCCCCCCCCCCGAAAGAAATAAGCACCCGGGTTTTACTCACCCCGGGACTAAGGTATCCCGGGTACTGGGTTACCAATGAGGCAAGGGAAATGAAGTTCCCGGGCGGGACCCCGGGGTCCAGGAAGGCAAAAACCCCCGGAAACCCAAAAGGGGAAACCAGTATCAGAAGTCACCCCCACTGGCTTCATAAAAACGGGGGAGAGGGGGAAAAACTGCACCTAGGACCCCCCCCCCTTCCCCCAACGGCACTAGGTGTGACCCGTTTCCCGGGGGACGCGGGGGGACGAAAGGGGAAAAGTTTTTTCAGAAAAGGGTTTTTAACGGGCTGGCGCGAAGGACATAGTTTTTCAGCCCGCGATTTTTTTCGGGCCCCCCCTGCCCCCGAAAAAAGGGGGCCCGGTTTCCACTTGCAGGGGTTTCCCATAGAGGCTTGAGGGGGCAGAAGGAAAGAATGCTAAAAAACCCGGGAAAAGCCAGGTGGAAAACCCCGGGATGGGGGGGCGGGCTTTCCCCCTTTCCGACGAGTCCCCCTGCCTCTCTGCAAAACCCTTTATCTCGAAAAGAAGTTGCCAGATGAATTTTTTTTCCTCAGGGGAGGAAATTTGGCCCCTGAGGGCGGCTAAATTCCCGTGAGCTCCAAAAACCCCGGGGAAAGGGAAAAACCTGTACCGCCTTTAGTTTTCCCCCAGAGGGAGTCCCCCTGGACAAAAGGCTAGAGGGGGGTTTCAAAGCGAGGAAGCCCCCGGGGGGGCCCCCTCGAAGACGGCGGGAATTCCTGGGGGGAAGGACTGTAGATCCGCAGTACAGGGTTGTTCCTCCCCCAGAGAGGACTTCCCCGGGCCCCAGGGCCTTCTGGGCCCTTTGGGCCCCTCACTAGGGAAGGGCCCCAAAATTTTGACCTTCCGGGGGAAAACTAAATCCGCCCATCAGTTCTACTTGCATGGGTTTTCCTGGGTATTTAAAACCCCCGGCGGGCCCCTTGGGGATCCCCGGCCAAAGCTGTTTGGGAAAGGGAAAGGGCCAAAAGTTTGGGTCCCAGGGTTTCCCAATGGAACGGTTGACGTAGAGGAAAGTCCCCGAGGGTTTTGACTTTTTGGGGGGGGAAATGCGAGGAGCTGACGCCCCTTTGGCGGGGAGCGGGGCCCCAAAAATCCCTTTTGCCTTTTTGTCCCCGATTTCCCTGAGACTGCGGGGAAACCCAAATTGGTCGAAAAAATCCCCCCGATGCTTGGAGGGGGCCCCCCCTTGGGGGGGGACCCCATGGTGGATCTAACTGTGGGTGGGTAGTGGATCCGCCGGACCACCCCCAAGCGATGTTTGTTAAGCCAGCCAGGGAAAGGGAATCTAAGTAGCCCCCGGGTTTCCCCAGGGGCCCCCCCCGCAAAGGGGATGGGATTTTCCCTAGGGCCCGTGAGGCTCCCAGGTCGCCCCCCCCTAAAACGTGACTTGTTTTGAAATTGGCGGGCCGGGGTTTGCCCCATGGTACGGGAATCTTTTTAGTCCCGGAATCGAAAGTCGTGGGCAGGCAAAAGGGTTCAGGGCGGGCCCGGCCCAATGGTTCGTGGGTCGGGGAGGCCGGAAGGTCAGGGAAAGGCGGCAGATTTTTCGGAGTCGGGAAAATTTAAGCAAGGGGGGTTTGGTTTACACGGTAAGGCGGGAGTATACTTTAGGAACCCCTTTCCCCTTTTAAGGCTCGGGGGAAAACATAGACCCCACCCGGGAAAGGGACGTGGATGAAAACCCCTATATGGGACAGCCCCCGGGCCCCAAATTCCCGGCGCACTGCCCCTTTTAAAATTTTTCAGGGGCCCGATGGCGGCGCTAGAGGGGCCCCCCAAAGCGCTTTCCCGGGGGCGGGGGGAAAAAGGGAAACCGGACTGGGCGGGGCCAGGTGAGTGGATGGGGCGGGTGCGCCACGGCCGAATTTGGGGGCCCGGGCCCGCCCCCCCCGTCCCCCCCGGGGGGGCCCCGTCAGGGGGAATGCGGGTGCAAAACCGCGGCCGTGGCCCCGGATTGCGGCGAAACCCCGTTACAAAAAACCATTTGTTGTTTTTCTTGTGTAAAAATTAGTGGGTTTTTTTTTCAAATAACAATTTTTTAAAAGTCAATGACAGATCCTTTTAAAGAACTCAAAAAAGGACTGTCTATCCAGTTTTTTAAATTTAAATTTTTAGATTGGGAGGATTATGCCCATGAAGAAAAATAATATCATTTGTGTCGGGTTTAAAATTTACTGGGCGGGAGATGAGGGGGGATTTCCAAAAGGGAAAAAAGGGGAAAAATTAATACAACACGGAGAAAAGGGAAAAAGATGCTCCGGAATTTTTTATTTAAAAGGAAAAACCAAGGTTTTACTAAAACAAAACCTGTCGGGAAAAAGCTGCGGGACCCTTTTTTTACCAAATATCAGGGCTATTTTAAAAAAGAAGAAAATTTGGGGGACGGTTCCCTAACAAGTGGTAGGGGGGGCCCCCGGGATGCGGTGTACTTAGTTTTTAAAAGGTATTTTTTTTTGGAAAAAAATAACCTTGAATTGTGAAAAAGGGATATTTTTAGAGCGTTTAAATTCCTTTTATTTTGCAAAAATCTTTAGTGTGTCTCCGTTACTTGTAAAATTTTTCAATGCCCTTTGTTTTTTTTTTCATAAGTATACAATTGAAATGGTTATTTTACATTGCTGCCTCTGGCAAAGCTCCAGGGGGGGTTTTATGCTGATAGAGTTAAAAAAGGGTTTTTTTTTTAAAGAATTTACTTACTATAAAAAAAGAAGTGGGGGGTTTTATTTTTGGGTTTTAAATGTTGGGTTTTTTAAATTTACTTTTTTTAAATTGGTTTTACCAAAATTTTAGAAAAAGATGGTTTTCTTTTTTTTAAAATGTTTTTTCAAGGGTTGTTAGGTGCAGGTCCCTCCTCTGGGACCCAAACCTATCACAGGAATGGGCCCCCTGGAAAGCTGGCCACGCTTGAGCTCTTACTCTCCATTCTGTTCTGAGTACAGGTGGCAAAATTTGTTCGCCTCTGTTGGGCCCCAAATTTAAAAACAGAAGGGAGGGTCGTGAGGACCCGCGACCGGTTTCTTTTTGTTTTGCCCCTTTTGATTTTCGGGGGCCCGTTCAAAAAATTTTAAGTGCGGATCCCGGGGTCGGCCCCCAAAACCTATCGGGACAATGATGCAAACCTAGCGATTTTGTCGTCATTTTCTATAGTGGTAAAACCCTTTTAAGTTTTTGTTAATTGTGTGTAAGGTCTAAAATACCAGATCTGAGTGTTTCCATAACTGCAAATTAACAACATTATATTATGTCTTAGGCTGGGTTCACACATTGCATTACTCCATTAGTTTCTTAACTGCATAAAAACTACGTTTAATAATGCAGCAAAAAAACGCATGCTGCAAAAACGGGTGCCTTTTTTTCAATGCAAGTAATTTTGTAATTAAAGGGGTGTTCCCACTTTTGTCTTAGTTTGATGTCACATTAGTAGGATATGCCATCAAAGCCCGATAGGTGCAGATCCCTCCTCTGTGACCAGTAGCTATCAGGCAGGGAGGCCATTTAAAAACCTGGGCTAGAATGGAGAGTGGGGGTGCTTTTCCCTGAAACCCTTTTATTCTGTTTTTGGGAGTTCCCCGGGGGAGGTTTTGGGGGTCTTTTTTTTTTCTATACTTTTTCGACTTCCCAAATTTAAAAAAGAATGGAGGTTGTGTGCAAGTGTGGGTGGGTCCCCCGCTCGGAGCTGGAAAATTTTTGGGGTGCCTTTTCCCCCAAAAAAGGGCAGACTTTCACACGACTCTTGAAAGGCCCTTTTTTTTTACAATCCCTTTTTAAAGGTTTCCCCTTTCATGTTGCTTTTTGCGCCTTTTTCTACAAAAAATTTTTACTTGTATACAAAAATTCCCTTAGAGGGTTTTGCCATTTAAGTTTAAAAATTTTAATTGGGGAAATTTGTAAGAAAATTAAAAAAAATTTTCATCTTTTATCATTATTTAAAAAATTTTTTGCACCGTTTTTTTTTTTGGCGGCTCCTTTTTGGGTTTTCCATTGTTTACAGCTCATCTTCCGGGGATACGACCGGGGGTGTGGCTCCTCACTCCTGGTCAGGGCATGCTCAGAAAAAACCCCTCCTTTTCAGGCGCTGCTAAATGTAATGTACAGTAATCGGGACTCCTTTTGTAAATTTGTCAAAAAAGTGCAAATAAAAAAAAAAAAGAAAAAATCCAAACCCGGTTTGTGGTTTTAAAAATGGGGAAAAAAAATCCCCAGGTTTGGTTCCCGCGGGGTTTGAACTGAAGGGGCCCTTGTGCGGAGGCATAAAATTTTACCTCTGAATTTCATTGTTGTTTTCTTTCAGTTCAACCAAAAAACGACCTTTCTTTGACTAAAGAGAGGAAAGGCATGGTGTTGTCATTTCCCGAGGGCCACATGATTTTGCAATTCAAACAAAAACACCCACGCCCCCTTCTGGCACACACAGTAAGGGGCTGGGGTGCAAGAGGTATGAAAATGGGATTGTGGCAAGAAACCCCCCGATTATTTCTTTGATACAGCACTCTTTTAACAGCCGCTTCTTTTTGCAATTTCTTTTTGTGGGGGTTAACCCACTTGTGGAGAGGTTTTATGCTGTCTTTGGGGCAAATTGTTTTAAGGTTTTGCAGTCTTCCCCATGATTGTTTTTAACTTTTGACACCCGTCTATGGGCCATTTAAAGGCTTTTAAAACTTGCGTTTTTTGTGACACATGGGGGTCAAATTTTTTTTTTTTGGAAAAACCTTTTTTCCCCATTTTCTAATTTTTTTCTTTTAATGAATTTTGGGTTTTCTTTAAACTGTAAGCCCTTTAACATTTCATTTAAAAAAAATAAACACTTGAAAAATATTTCCCTGGTGTAATTTAAATCCCATACAATATATGGGTTTTTTTCCCTTTGACTTAAATTTTCCAACCCTAAAAATTTAACTTTTTGTTTTTTTTAAAATTTTTTAGAAAAATTTGGGGGTGATATTTTGGCCAAAACCTTTTTCAAACAAAAAAGCCCGTGTCAAGGGGGCCCCATGGTATTGCAAGCAACCTTTTTCCCGCATTAAAAACAAGTCCAAAAAAAAAAAAATTGAGGGTAAGAATTAAAATAAAAATCACAGAAGAATGGAGGGTTACTTACTGAACCCCCAAAAAGGTCAGAAAACCATTTTCCCAAAGGGATTTTAGAGCATTCCGTTGTGTTTTTTTTGGGAAATTTTTTTCTGGGCCCGCCTGGGGTTTAGTAAGCCCAAACCCCATTCTTAGTTTATTTTTTATTTAAATTTTTTTCCAAATTTTTTCTGTGATGTTTTAATTACGAGAAAAAAAAAAAACTAATTTTTGTGAACCCCCCCTGATGCTTTGTTTCTTTCCCCAATTGAATTTATTTTATTTAAAGGGGGAAAATTCCATTGGAAAGGGGTATTTTATTTTTAAAATTTTTATTTTGGAATTAAGGGTTTTTTTTAAAAAAAATTTTTTTGGGAAATTTTTTTCTTTTTGCCCGGGGTTAAAATAAAGAAAAAAAAACCCTGAAAGACAGGCAGGGGTTTAAATTTTGGGTTTTCTGTTGATGCTGCAAAAATTTCATACTTGCCCTAGGCTTTGGGGCACTTTTTGTGTTACTTTATTCATTACTGCACATGTTTCTCCCAAATGCTAAAAAACCCTTGTAGATAAGGATGCATTTAAAAAAAATTTTATCAAAATGGGATGTATTTTTTAAAAAACCCTTTCATTTTTATGCAGGTCATTTTGTAATTTTCTGTTTAATTTTGGGGAAAAAGGGGAAAATAAGAGTTAATTAAAAAAAAAAAATCTCTTTTTTTTTTTTTTTTTTAAATGCTTTTGTTTTTGATGCAGTTAAAAAAAGTAATTTTGTGAACACACCCTTTTTGGGGTTGCGACCTTTGAAAGGAAAAATTTCAAGTAAAAACCTTTATAACCCCCTTTTCAACAAAATTTAAAGGAAAAATTTCAAGGGCTTTTTTGAAACCCCCGCTAATTTGGGTTGTTAAAAACTTTAATGGCAAAATCTAGCAAAAAAAAATTTTCCATCTTTTTCTAATGTGTTGGGGGGTTTGGGGGACCCCCCCTATCAGCAGTAAGGCTATGTTTTTTGGGGGTTAAATCGGGGCGTATTTCGGCCCGTTTTTCACTCCCTTTTTTTTTCGCTAAAATTAAGGGGGGGAGAAAAGTCAATTCCCTTACGAAAACCACGTTCTTTATAGAGAAAAAAATTAAAAACCGCGGGGGGGGATAAGTGACATTTTCATTACTAGCGGCCCCATTTTAAACGCCGTAGTAAGGTGTTCTATTGGGGCTGGGGAGGCGGCCCAAAATAATTACGCCCCTCAATTTTTGCCGTTTTAAAAAAAAGCCTTAGGGTTTTTGGCCACCCCAGGGGAAGATTTAAATTTAAGAATTTAAATTGGTAATTTAAAAGGGGGGGTTTTCTCACTACAAGGTTGCTTTTTATGTTAATGATTTGCAAAAAACAAGGGCACTTTGGGAATTATGGGCCCTTTAAAAGAGTCCTACCCTTTCCTTGATATCCCTTTGTATTGGCTGGGTCAACCTAAGGGCGCTATGGTTCAGACCGTTCCGCTCTTTTTATAGGTGCCGCAGGGGTGCTTAGCTAAAAACTTCAAACTCATGATAGGGTGTAGCCAGGTTGCTTTAGCAACAGACCTGGTTCTACTGGGAGCCTTTTTAAAAAGCCAGTAAAAAAAAAGCCCCCCGAATTCAAAAATGAAACCAAGAAAACAGGACGGGGGTAGGTTTTAAACAAAGGGGTGAGACCAAACCCCTTTTAAAACTTTTTTGATGGGGTTTTTTGGGGCCGGGTTTTGCTGTGGTTTGTGGATTTGGTCGGCTCCCTTAACCACTGAATAGCACAGCTTCCGAAAAACCGGGCAGAGGATTGTGCATTCTACAAGTTTTTCGGATCGTTGCCAGTTGAAAATCCAGCCAGTAGAAAACCATGCAGTGTTGACTGGGCAAATTTTCTATTGACATCCACAGGGATGGTTGACAGTTGGTTCTCAGATGGTTTTCAAAACCGAAAACCATCTAAAAAAAAAAAACCTTCTGAAAACCCTTGCCGTGTGGAAGTACCCCAATGGAATATTCTAGCGATATGCAACCACTAAAGTGGGAATACCCCGTTAAAGGGGTTGTCTCACATCCGGAAGACAGCAAGCCTTAGCGCCCGCTTACACGGCACTGGACAAATAGCGGTCGGTTTATCTGACCTGTATTTGTCCGGTTTGTGTGCCTTCTCCCCCTGCCCCGCAGGGCGGCTTTTCTCCGCGATTACCGAAGAAAAGCCCACCCTTTTACATTGTCTTGTTCATATTTCGTCCGAAAACCGGACAGAAGAATGAACAAGCACAATTTTTTTCGGGCAGCCAGCGGTTTGAAAGATTGCCGGGTGGAAAACCTGTGCAGTGGGGACTGCTGCATGGGTTTTCCATAGAGGCCTAGTGTGTTCGTTTGCGGACGGTTTTTCAGACGGTTTGAAAGACCGCAAACCGTCTGAAAAACCTAGACATGGCCTTACTGTTCTTGAAATGTGAAAAAAGGGGGCCAATAGAAGCTCTGAACAATTGCAGATTAGCAGCTAATCTATGCAACCAGGTGTATATGTTTGCCTACAACCAATATTGAGTCTAGTGCGTTATGAGAAATACACTGCTGTAGGGCATCATATATGTCCACAAAGTGCTTCAATGGGTGGGGGAGGTGTCACTGGAATCAAGCGACAGGTTCTAGATCGCTGCCGCATACTCTACAGCAGTACTCACAGAATGGAAGCTCTTGTTGAGGCGGCCGGGAGGAACTGCTCATGCGCCGCTATGGGCATTCCCAAGATCCCGACCACCAAAAACACAATAATGATGCTGCTTGCCCGGCCACCAACATAATCACTCACTAGTGGCTGGAAACCAGAGGAACAGCATAGGAAACCGGGAGAGACTGCTCCACATAAAGTAAGAGAATGGAACAGATTTTACTAATACAATATATTACAAAAAGTTACGTGTTTACGAAAGGGACATCATGAGAAATATTTTTATAATTTGAATAATAAGTTATGAGCTAATGAATTTCATGACTCCAATTCACCGGTTAATTATTTAAAAGACCAATGAGGAATGCTGTGTGTTGAGCTTTTTAAGTGAAAACGGACCATACAGTAATCTTGCACACGGCCCCTTTGCTCTCTGTGTTCACCATGGTAGGAGGCGCTAACCACGTGAGTTAAAGACACAGGGGCTTGATTTAGCAGTGGTTCAGCTGGACACCTATGGCGACATGTAAGAATGGGGCTGTGCCAGTTATCTGGCGTCAAAAAGCTGTAGTAGAACAGTCACACTCCAAACTTTGTCGCGATAAGCGCCAGCGCAACACTTCTGGGGGCGTCTGGCGTTCTGGGGGCGTCGCACCACATTCTTAGAAGTAGACACATTTATGATTCTTTGACGCCAAATCTAGGCGCAGAATAGTTAGAACAGCCAGACCAGGGTAAAGGTGGTGCCTGAGCCTGACTTGTGGTATTGGCTCTACATGCCCTGTATGTATGACCTGCAGAGAACAGCCAGACCAGGGTACAGGTGGTGCCTGAGCCAGACTTGTGGTATTGGCTTACTACTGCCCTGTATGTATGACCTGCAGAAGAACAGCCAGACCAGGGTAAAGTGGTGCCTGAGCCAGACTTGTGGTATTGGCTCTACACTGCGCCTGTATGTATGACCTGCAGAAGAACAGCCAGACCAGGGTACAGGTGGTGCCTGAGCCAGGACTTGTGGTATTTGCACTTCACTGCCCTGCATGTATGACATGCTTAAGAACAGCCAGACCAGGGTAAAGGTGGTGCCTGAGCCAGACTTGTGGTATTTGGCTCTACACTGCCCTGTATGTATGAGCTGCAGAAGAACAGCAGACAGGGTAAAGGTGGTACCTGAGCCAGACTTGTTGTATTTTGGGTTCTCACTGCCCTGTATGTATGATCTGCAGAAGAACAGCCAGGACCAGGGTAAAGGTGGTGCTGGCCAGACTTGTGGTTTGGCTCTAATCCCCTGTTTGTTGAGGCGGGAAAAAACCCCAGAAAAAGGGTAAAGGTGGTACCTGACCCGATTGTTGTTTTGGGCTTCACTCCCCTGTTGGGGGATTGCAGAAGAACAGCCGACCAGGGTAAAGTGGGTGAGCCAGATTGTGGATTGGCTTACACGCCTGTATGTATGAGCTGCAGAAAAAACAGCCAGACCAGGGTAAAGGTGGTGCCTGAGCCAGACTTGTGGTATTGGCTCTACACTGCACCTGTATGTATGACCTGCAGAAGAACAGCCAGACCAGGGTAAAGGTGGTGCCTGAGCCAGACTTGTGGTATTGGCTCTACACTGCCCTGTATGTATGACCTGCAGAAGAACGGTTCATACATTCTGGCGCAGTCTATACTACCTTAGAGGAGTTGTCTCATTACAAGGGTTGCTTTTTATGTTAAAGATCTTGCAGAAAGAAGTCACTTTGCAATATGTGTCCATTAACAATGTCCAGCCTATTCCTAGTTATCTCCTCTTGTATGGGCTGCATCAGCTCCTCAGGTCGCTACGTACAGACTGTTAGCTCTCTCTTATAGGCTGCACGCGGGTTGCTATAGCTACAGACCTGTTCAATCACTCCTGATAGGCTTCCAGTGCTGGTCGCTATCGCTACAGACCTGTTCAATCACTCCTGATAGGCCTCCAGTGCTGGTCGCTATAGCTACAGACCTGTTCAATCTCTCCTGATAGGCTGTCATTGCTGGTCGCTATAGCTTCAGACCTGTTCAATCTCTCCTGATAGGCTGCAGGCACTGGTTACTATAGCTACAGACCTGGTGTCCTCAGTAGCTTGTCACTGCAGACCAGTAGAAGCCAGTAAAGTCAATTCAAAAATGAAACAGAGAAAAAAGGACTGAGGTAAGAGGAATCAATGTAGTGAGGCAACCCCTTTAAAGCCATTTAGAACTGGCCTGTCAGCACCAATGTTCATACATGTCGCCCCTGGGATCTCTGGATATGCCCAGCAGACACTTCAGCCTTAATAAGCTTATGAAACGGGAAGTTTTGTAACTTTATTTTTAAGGTACAGGCAGTCCCTGAGTTACGAACGGGATAGGGACTGTAGGTTTGTTCTTAGGTTGAATTTGTATGTTAGTTAAAACAGGTATATTTATTAAGTGTAACTCCAGAGCAAAAAGTTTTTTTAGTTTTGGATAGTGCAGGGAAGGGTTTTTACATTTGTTTTGGTTTCTGTGCCCCTGTTAAGAAGGTTTCACCTTATTTTCACCTTATGTGCTGCTGTGGTATGCTGGAACTTGTTGTTCCAGCTACTATCTGCTGTGGAACATGGAATTACAAGTGCCAGCATTCCCCATAAGTCTACGTTTGTAACTAGGGGACAGATGTAAGTCAGAACGGTGTAATTCGGAGACTGCCTGAATTTGCTGCTGCTGAGGAGCAAATAAGTTTATACAGATCCTTGTAAGTGCTATATTGTGATAGTAGAGTGAGTATAGATAAAACACAGTGACAGGTTCCCTAAAACTAAAATGACATTTTCGATATACTCTATTTAAACAAAACAACCGGTCTGATTATTTTTACTTTTAATTCATTACCATGATCAAGATCACTGTTTTCAGTCAGAGAGTTGTTAACATACAGAAGCTCAAAACAACTACAGATGGACGCAAAGGGAAGGAGCATGGTAGCGGATACTTTGTGGCAGCTTTTTCATTAACTTTCCATAGTGCTGCATGATAAATGTAAAAAATCAATGAAAAGCACTTGAAAGCGGCTGCTAGAACAATCCTGCCCTACATTCTCATTTGGCCCTATTTATTTAACAATCAGGCTCTTAATGTACTAAGGGGGGCACCTAATAATGCACTGTCTTAATAGGATATTTCACATTTTCAGTTAATTTGCATCATTGTCTGGCACTTCGTTCTGTTCATTTGTATTATTTCATGATCAAATGCCTCCGGTGTTGGAGCTTCTGCGACGAGAGACGGCCGCGTCCATTTCAGAAAGTGTACGTAGAAGTGAAGTTTAATAAACCTATGTTTCTAACGATATTGTTTCATGTTTGCGCCTTTAAACCCCCATGACGGTTTTATGCTTTTTTGTATTTTACTTTTTTGGGGGCAATAATTATCAACCGGTTTCTTCTGTAAGTTCCTCGTACAGTAAGGTAAAAAATCATAAAAAAGAAACAATATCCACCTTTGAAGAACATAAGTGACATCCTGAAAACAAATGTTAAAGTAGTTGTGTGAACCGAGGCTTTCCAGAGCTCATTTTTCCCTCTTCAGTGACATCAAAGACAAAGTAAAAGATCTGACATAAATCAGAAAAGTTACTTTGCTGTTTTGAACGATTGCAATCAAAGGAAATGGTTTTTCTAACTACATAAACTATAGTAAGAGAGGTCACAGAACAGCACTACCACCCCAGGATCCGCTGCACTTTAGAAGTATGTCTAAAAGCTTGCATGAAGCATCTGACACCTGGGGTTTGATTCATATCTGTATGGAAAATGCACACACAAAGTTGCTAATGTACATGTAACATAGCCCTCGCATGTTAGATTAATCCCTGGGCTCCAATTTTTGGCTGCATTTCCGTAAAAGCTTCAGAACCCACGAAACAACAGGAGGATTCTCGGTCGGTGTAATTCACAAGTTTCTTAGGGAAAGTTTTTCAGGCCTAGACAATGATGTGTATGTTGAGGTCAGTGTTTTTCTAAGCAGTGCTCTTTTTTCTAACTATGAGGACTCCTATATCTCTTTGTTAGTGTCGGACTGGAGTGCCTGGGGCCCACCAGTGAAATTGATTCTCGGTTCCCAACAGTTTTGGTTGATTCTTGGGTCCCACCAGTGGAGTTGATTCTTGGGTCCCACCAGTGGAGTTGATTCTTGGGTCCCACCAGTGGAGTTGATTCTTGGGTCCCACCAGTGGAGTTGATTCGTGGGTGCCACCAGTGGAGTTGATTCTTGGGTCCCACCAGTGGAGTTGATTCTTGGGTCCCACCAGTGGAGTTGATTCTTCCGGCCCACAAGTGCAGTTGATTCTTCCGGCCCACAAGTGCAGTTGATTTTTGGGGCCGGCCCACAAGTGCAGTCAGGGCCGGACTGGGAATAAAAATCAGCCCTGGCACAAAGCCCACAGCAGCCCACATATAATATCCGCTTAAAAATTCCCCTTGTTCTCGCATCTCAACACTTTCTAAAATAAACTACACTATAAAGCTGCTTTCACACAGAGCATTTTTGGTGCGTTTTTGTGCAGAGAGGCAGAGTAGTTAATGCTGAACATTTCTGCACAAAAAAAACGCATCAAAAAATGCACCAAAACCGCTCCGAGTGAAAGCCCCCTACACACAAGCAAGAAAGAAACAGTGGTGCAGAGAAACCCCTCATCACAGAGTCAGGTGTGCACTTGCTTTACAATCTGGGACAAGCCCACACTGACACTACATAAGCATCAGCATAACCTACAACCCCACCAATCATCACCAGTAGTCAGGTCACCATCACATGAATACAGCACTGATTCAACACAAAAGTAAAATTACCCCTGACAGCAGGGACTCACAGGAGACGTCATCTCTGATGGGAGTTGTCTACTTCTCCTTTTCTTCTCCATCTGGCCCCAAAAAACCTCCATGATGTCTCCTGATGAGTCGTTCCTTTCCATATTTTCCCCGTCCCAGTATAGCATGCAGTGTTCTTCTCCCGGTCACTACTCGTCCCATGTATAATTTACCCAAATACATCTAGACTCCTCTCTTTTTCAGCACTTTCCTATCAATTCCCAAACAGCGTATGTTAGACCCTAAAAATTAGAAATTAAAAATGTCAGGTGGCTGTAAATAGGTAGGGCCCCCATTAGGTAGGTAAACAGGGCCCTTTCCCCCATTAATTTGGTAGGTAGACAGGGCCTACCCCCGTAATTAGGCAGGGAGCTGGGGCTGCCCCCAGTAACTAGCCAGGTAGCTGGGGCTGCCCCCAGTAACTAGCCAGGTAGCTGGGGCTGGGCCCCCCCTAACTAGCCAGGTTTGCTGGGGCTGCCCCAGTAACTAGCCAGGTAGCTGGGGCTGCCCCAGTAAAATAGCCAGGTAGCTGGGGCTGCCCCATAACTAGCCAGGTAGCTGGGGCTGCCCCCCGTAGCTAGCCAGGTACCCGGGGCTTTCCCCCCGTAGCTAGCCAGGTAGCTGGGGCTGCCCCCAGTAGCTTGCCAGGTAGCTGGGGCTGCCCCCAGTAGCTAAACCAGGTAGCTGGGGCTGCCCCCAGTAGCTAGCCAGGTAGTGGGGCTGCCCCAGTAGCTAGCCCGGTAGCTGGGGCTGCCCTCAGTAGCTAGCCAGGGTTTGCTGGGGCTGCCCCCCTTAGCTAGGGCCAGGTAGCTGGGGCTGCCCCCAGTAGCTAGCCAGGTAGCTGGGGCTGCCCCCAGTAGCTAGCCAGGTAGCTGGGGCGGCCCCCAGTAGCTAGCCAGGTAGCTGGGGCTGCCCCCAGTAGCTAGCCAGGTAGCTGGGGCTGCCCCCAGTAACTAGCCAGGTAGGCTGGGCGGCCCCCCCTAGCTAGCCAGGGAAACTGGGGCGGCCCCCAGTAGCTAGCCAGGTAGCTGGGGCGGCCCCCAGTAGCTAGCCAGGTAGCTGGGGCGGCCCCCAGTAGCTACCAGGTAGCTGGGGCGGCCCCCAGTAGCTAGCCAGGTAGCTGGGGGGGCCCCCCGTAGCTAGCCAGGTAGCTGGGCGGCCCCAGTACTAGCCAGGTAGCTGGGGGGGGCCCCCAGTAGCTAGCCAGGTAGCTGGGATGCCCCCAGTAACTAGCCAGGTAGCTGGGGATGCCCCCAGTAACTAGCCAGGTGCTGGGATGCCCCCAGTAACTAGCCCGGGAGCTGGGGATGCCCCCCAGTAACTAGCCAGGTAGCTGGGGATGCCCCCAGTAACTAGCCAGGTAGCTGGGGATGCCCCCAGTAACTAGCCAGGTAGCTGGGGATGCCCCCAGTAACTAGCCAGGTAGCTGGGGATGCCCCCAGTAACTAGCCAGGTAGCTGGTGATTTCCCCCCTAACTAGCCAGGTAGCTGGGGATGCCCCCATAACTAGCCAGGTAGCTGGTGACGCCCCCTGTAACTAGCCAGGTAGCTGGGGATGCCCCCAGTAACTAGCCAGGTAGCTGGGGCTGCTCCCAGTAATCAGCCAGGTAGCTAGGGCTGCCTCCAGTAATCAGCCAGGTAGGGCCAGGGGCAGTAATTAGCCAGCTCGGGCCAGTATGTAAGCAGGCAGGGCCAGTATATAGGCAGGCAGAGCCAGTATATAGACAGGGCCACTTATAGGTAGACAGGGCTGGTATATAGGCAGACAGGGCTAGTAGTTTTAAAAAAAATAATAAAAACAATACTTACCTGATGTCTTTCCCTCCACTTCTGTCCTCTTCCCCGGAGCAGCCGCCGGCAGCAGTGTGCGGGACGTGGAGCAGGCGCGCGATGACGTCATCACATCGGCAACCTGCCCCGTGGCCTACTCGGAGCTGAACGGACAGGATCAGAAGATCCAGGCTGCTCAGCCTCGGCTGCTGTGGCGGCCGTGATGGCTGCATGGCTGGGTCGGTGACCCGGCCGTGCAGCCGTGTGCCGAGAGGGGGGCCTGTCGGTCACCTGCCACAGGGGTCCGGTCACTGATGCGACCATTGCGGCCCCTGTAGCGCGCCAGAGACCAGCGCCGGGACTCAGGGCCCGCGGGGGGGAAACACTCTTCCCCTTGGCGGGCGATTCGAGCCTGCCCTGCGGCCCAGACCCCAGCGGCCCGCCGGGCAAATGCCCGGTTTGCCCTGTGAGCAGTCCGGGCCTGAGTACAATTGATTCTTGGGCCCCACCAGTGGAGTTGATTCTTGGGTTCCACCAGTGGAGTTGATTCTTGGGTTCCACCAGTAGAGTTGATTCTTGGGGTCCACAAGTGTAGTTGATTCTTGGGGCCCACCAGTAGAATTGATTCTTGGGGCCCAGCTGTAGAGTTGATTCCTGTGCCCCACCAGTGGAGATAATTCTTGGGTACCGCCAGTGGAGTTGATCTCTTCGGCCCGCCAGTGGAGATGATCCCTTCGGCCCGCCAGTGGAGATGATCCCTTCGACCCGCCAGTGGAGATGATCTCTTCGGCCCGCCAGTGGAGATGATCCCTTCGGCCCGCCAGTGGAGATGATCCCAGGGGCCCGCCAGTGGAGATGATCCCAGGGGCCCGCCAGTGGAGATGATCCCAGGGGCCCGCCAGTGGAGATGATCCCAGGGGCCCGCCAGTGGAGATGATCCCAGGGGCCCGCCAGTGGAGATGATCCCAGGGGCCCGCCAGTGGAGTTGATTCTTGGGGCCTTGGGGATTCTACAGCTACTACACATGCCCCTTGCTTTCTGCCTGAAAAGCAACCCCAGGCCTGCTATTCTCAGTGCATTTAAAACTTTAGCTACAGCACTTTCTCTTGAGTGTAGAGTGTGGAAACCTGAATGAAGAGGATTGGGAAGAGGGTTAGCATAGAGATAGAGGACTAGGTGAGAGTAGCCCAAAGCTTTCCTTATTTAGAGATGAAGAGAGGTTAAGACTGATCGGGTATTGCTGGCAAGGGGCCCCAGAGGCTTTTTTTTAGAAAAGTAGTTATTTTTAGGCCACCCCTATTGCGGGTCCATTTGCTGTTATTTATGGACCCCCGTTTTTAGTGTTGAATTGGTTTACATAGTGCGGGAAATTACAGTGTGTATATATATATATATATAATAATTATATATATAATATATTTTTGTAAATTGAGGAACTTTTTTTTTTAATTGATGACTTGCTTCAGGTCACTGCCACCTCATAGTCCCAGTCTTATTGATACAGGATTTGATCACATTATTTAGGATCAGAAACTCCTTGCCCAAAGCTTTCTTTAGGCATGACATTTGTCACCCAAAGGGCAGACCAGACCCGCTGTCCCTAAATGTAGGGAGCCTAAGGTTTTGTTCCCACAGTCCAGTATTTCCATGGGCCTGGAGTGTGCACTTACATCCTGACACAATCCTCGTGTCTGACTATTATGGTGTGTTATTTTTATTTTGTGGGTTTTTTTTTTTAGAAATGTCTCCGAATGTTCTTTGCACTATGAACCCATCCCCCTTTCCTAACGTAAGTAAAAAAGGGAAATCATTTAATTGTCCCCAGCTAGAAAAATTTCCCCCTAATATCTAATTTTTGCTCAGTCATTACATGAGAGCTCAATCTAACACCTTGTATGGTCGGCTTTTTCTATGCTCTGGAGCGGAGGAGCCCACTACTTCCCCCGAAATGCTTTTTTCTTCTTCTGTTTGATCTTAGGGTTTTTCAGGGGTTCTTTTGACAATTACTTGGAACCATACTTACATAAGACGTTTTTTGAACATTCCTAAATAGGAGTGTGTAAACTTGTTAATGGTTTATATAAGAAAATACTTACAGCAAAGACACTGTTTAGTCTGTGGTGTAAACTGTAATGTTCTATCCACTTAAATGTGTCAGGTACAAACCTTCTACAAAGTTGTAAACGAGGAAGGAAATTAATTAGAAGTGTCTCTAGAACTATCATATCTACCATGCTGTAAAAGAGGAAGAAAATTCATTACAACTGAGATTTTGTTTCTCCTGGTTCATAAAAATTAATAAATGAGGATCTGAAAAGATGATTTATATCTTTCATAAAAGCTGAGAAACTTTATAATTACACTGCTCAGCTGTTTTATATTAAATCTGAATTTCTACTCTATTTAGTATTTTAAGTTATTGGGGCTAAAACTGTGAGCTCCCCTCTATGGTCATTGTACTTCTGTGTTGGGCATGTTCTATTTATTTTTACTCATTGATATAAGGCTGCTATATAACACAACACTATACAGCAGGGGTGGGCAATTCATTTTTCCATGGGGCCACATGAGAAATTGGAATGGTTTTGGAGGGCCAGACGAATATATTTAACTCCGTTCTACCCAACACCTATGCTAGACACCGGAGTCGACTGGTAAGCTCTTATCAATCGACTTGAGGCCTTAACAACCGGCTTAAAGACTGATAGCGACTTCACAACGCAGTAAGTTATATGTCCCCCAGTAGATAGATAATAGGGTCCCCCAGTAAGTTAAATGTCCTCCAGTAAATAGGTTATATGTCCCCCAGTAGTAATATAGGCAGGTTATAGGTCTGCCATCAGGTATATAGGCAGATTATAGGTCCCTCAGTAGGTATATAGGTATGTTATAGATCCCCCATTAGGTATATTGGTAGGTTATAGATCCCCCCCAGTACGTATATTTGTAGGTTATAGGTCCCCCAGCGGGTATATAGGCAGGTTATAGGTCCCCAGCGGGTATATAGGCAGCTTATAGGTCCCCCAGCTGGTATATAGGCAGGTTATAGATCCACCAGTAGGTATATAGATAGGTATATAGGTCCCCCAGCAGGTATATAGGTCTCCAAGTAGGTATATAGGCACATTAAATGTCCCAAAGCAGGTAGAGAGGACTAATTAAAAATAAAAAAACTAACAGTACTTACCTTTCCAAATTTAAGATTCATACCAGTATATTTTAAGGAGTGTGAGGGAAACCAGAGGAACAAATGGAAACCCACACAAACATAGGCAGAATATATAAACTCCATATATTTAGTCCTCGGTGGCATTTGAACCCAGGACCCCGGTCTTGGGGCAACAGTGCCAACCACTCAGCTATTATTAGATTTTTACCTTCAAAAATATTAAAACCTCAATAGAAACAATGGAGTCTGTTGGGATTCTTTGGGATGTGTTTGGAAAGGGACCTGGCATAGCAGTACAAATGAAAGCCAGGATACTAAGGTGAACATAGCTGGAATTGTTTGGGGTGTTTCATTCAGCAAACACCTTCACTTGCAGAAGTTTAGCAGCTGAAAGGGTATCCCCACCTCTAATTGAATTGTTTGGGGTGTACTTGTCAGCAAACTATTGACAAGATTAAAGGGGTTATACCATCTGACTTTTTTCACTATTCCTAGACTCTTCAGGCTCACACTTCTTGTGTAGGTCTACAACAGTGGCTGACATTTTAGCTCTGCTAGTTCCTAGCTCTCTAGCTGAGCCTGCTACAGAGACATTACTGATGGAGTGGTTGTGAAAAACAATGACACCGCCAAGGAGGATGTGTGGCTATAAATGTGAACGAGCAGAGATGTATCTCTCATGAGAGAGACAAACTAACACGCTGCCAAGACACATTGTTAGCTGCTGAGTGACTCTAATTACTTGTGTGTAATTACACACAACCGTGCTCTGAAGACCGGATAGGATGGTACAAGGCTGCTCCCTGGTCAATAACGTTAAGGGTTAAAGTTTTTCTCAGTAGAACAATTATATTAGAGAGTGAGAAACTCAATCCTGGTGATAAGACACATCAGGTAGTGAGGTCACCAGCCTGGCCACTACTAGAGTAGAGAAAAGCTTGTGTAGATAAGCAGGAGATGAGAACTCCTCTCACTCTGAAATTAAGCAAAATTATAACATCAGTATATTTGGAAACGGTCTTTATTTACATTTGCCTTCGTGTTTAAAGCTAATGAGTGAGATGGGAATTGCCCTTTAAGATCAGCCATTGTCGTACTTTTGATTTGACCATCAGTGTTCTTGACAGGAACTGGCAGATCCGGAACATGTTTCAAAAAATATGAAGTAAATAAAAAATGCGTGCTGTTCACACAGTGTTAGCTGATAGCTGGACAAAAATGGGCAGCATGATCAGTTATCAACTTTTTACATCCAGTGGTTGATCTTTGACCATCTCAAATGATTGTGTCTAACATTTTGAAACAATGAGCAATGTACATTTTTCTTGCTGATTGAAACTTCTTTCCAGATTGTTGAAATTTAGTACAAATTATCACTACTAAGTATACTGATTGTAGCTGAAATGCCTCTGTAAGCCCGTCTCACCTGCAGTCCGGTGAGCATGCTCCTGGTGGTTACCCCCGACTGGTTGCCATGCTTATCTCCCCTCTTACTTCACTTCTCTACCTGCTATTTCCTTATCTCCTTGGCTCTTTATCCTTTGGTTCTGGAGGTGGTGTGTTTTAGGCCCCATTCACATCATGTTTCCTGGTTCCGTCATAGATGTCCGTTGGTATACTGGAAAAAAAGTATCCTGCCGTACACTTTGGCAGGGCCATATAAATTGACACAACAAAAATAGTCTCTTTGGATTACCTTTGCTCTATTTCCTGTTCGTATATGCTTTATGTGCAGACACAAAGCCACAGTATGTGTCGGGATACTTTTTCCAGGGTGTCCCAACATACCTACGACAAAGCCAGGAAACATACAGTGAATGAGACCTTACCTGTTGGGTAGAATACAGCAGATCCTGCCAAGCCTTACCAGGAGAGCAGTCTTTCAGTAGCAGAACTATGTTTCCTGTGAAAACAGAAAGTAATTACTGTATTACTTTACACTTTTTTTATAGAGGGACAGGTAGGGAGCTGTAAGTATAGGCAGTGTCTGTGAAAGTGGAAAAATATCAGTACAATAGTCCTTTACAATAGTAATGAAGCTTACAGCAAGCCCTGGCAGCATAAACACTACTGTGCTGCACAGAGATGGGCAAGACAATAAAAATTTTATATAGAATTAATTCCGAACCATGATGAAATTATCCAGTGAACATTTAGGCACATTTTAATATTTTTCCAAAGCTCTGACAACCCATCTTCACTTTCTCTTACTAGTAATATGATGTTCCTAGTGTGTATTAGTTATTAGGGGCCGTTTACACGGCAGTAGACAAATACCGCCGGTATTTGTCCGGTTTGCGGCCGTCCCCCCCCGGGGTGGGGGGGGGGGGGGGGGGGGGACGGGTTTTCTCCGCGATGAGCGGGGAACAGCCCCCTCCCATTGAGATGCACATGTTCCGTCCGGAAACCGGACGCAAGATTGTGCATGTTCAATGTTTTGGGCGCAGGTCCGCCGGCGACAAAACCGCCGGGCGGAAAACCTGCGTGGGGACTGCTGCACGGGTTTTCCATAGAGCACCATTGTGCCAATTTTCGGCCGGTTTTTCAGGCGGTCTGAAAAACCGCAAACCGGCTAAAAAACCGGCCGAAAACCCGTGCAATGGGGACATGCCCTTAGTTGAATAATAGCTTTTGAGTAAATAGAAGGGAGAAAGTAAAAGTGATCCATATTTGTGTGTTTTATGGTTTAATGTGCTTCACCTGTGTTACTCTTGTAAGTTACCTGCTTTGCCCCGTGGTTGAACACCTCATCACAAAACTGCAGTAATTTGTGGCTAACCACCATGTGGTTTCTTTGTTGGGATCTAGGCTTTATGGAACAAACCACTACATTTATGCAGTTTTATATGTAAAATAGAAAAAAACAGCAGTTTAGGCAGTTTTATATGAGATAATTCAGGAAAGTTTGTTTCAAATGATAACTCAATGAATCCATGTATATTCCAATCATCTGTGCTTTTGTTTTTTTATTTGCAGGCAGAAATACTTAGCATGCTCAGTCACAGAAACATCATCCAGTTTTATGGAGCTGTACTTGAACCTCCAAATTATTGTATTGTTACAGGTAAGAAAACATCTAATTGTTGTGTTTTTGAAAAGTGATACATTCATATGTGGGTCTTGTTGGGGTTTTCCCATCTGGCTCATTCACAGAGCCTGCTCTTCACTGCCAGCTTCAGGCTCCCACTTCCTGTTCAGGCTGTGGGCAGTTCTACAGCAGTGACTGATATTTTAGATCTGCTAATCCTAGCTGATTCTGTTAGAAAGACTTTGGTAATGGAGGGGTTTTAACAGCAGGGCACAATGCTACAGAGCTCTAAAGGGTTAAAGTTGGTCAGTAAGAAACAGCAGGGATTGAGGTCACCATCAGCCAGGGCATCGGAAGTGAGAGGTGGTCAGCAGCCTAGGAAACCTATGAACACGCAGGACATAAGAACTCTAAAAGGAAGCAAAATCAGAACAACAATATATTTTGTAATAATATTTTTTATTTAGATTTGTCTACATATTTAAAGCTAATCAATGGGATGATTATACCCCCTTTAAATTTGGGGGGTGAAAAGTATGTTAAACAGACGCGTTTCGAGTCTACTGACTCTTTCACCTTTTTTAAGTCTGTATGGTTACCTGGCTGTATGGGTTTAACCCATACAGACTTAACAGTGAGCAAGAGTCAGTAGACTCGAAACGCGTCTGTTTGCTAAACATCGGGGGTCCCGTTGCAGGTTGCCGTGCGGCACTGTGGTGTTGTTTTACTTTGCAAGAATAAAGTTTTCGTTTTTACTCACGGACCGGAGTATCCTTAGCGGCGTCTGTTCACTGCACACGTCACCGGATATCCTTCCTTTTGCATTTAATCAGATTATACATTATTCTGATTGTAGATCTAATATTAAAGGGAACCAGTCACATAGGCTATGCCCCCCTTGCTGAGGGCAGCACAAGCTAGTGTCAGACCTGCTGTTTCCAGGGCTGTGTCCCTTATTCTGTAAGGTGCTGTAGTTTTAGAGCATTTACCCCTCAAATCTTATTCATGAGCAGGATTTTAGCCCCGCCCACCAAAGGCTAGCCCCCGCCCACTGATTTTTCCCTGTTTCTACCTTTTCAAAGTAATAGGTTTATCAGTTGAGGTGGGCGGGGGCTAGCCTCAGGTGGGCGGGCTTGAAAAAAACTGTTTTCTTATATGACTCTTTTCGGGCGAAAACTGCAGATTTGAGCACTAAGGGCGACATGTATGAACGGGCTTTTCCCCCGTTTTTCTGGCGTTAATCTCGCCTCCCCCGCCCGAACTCCCGCTTTTGGGGGACGCGGAAGGGAGCGATGTTAGGCGAAAGCGTTCCTTCACTTTCAGCTGCGCCCCGCATGAAGGGGCGGGCAATGGGCGCGGTGTGGGCGTTCCGAGGCATGTACGATGGCAGCTCGCCAAAGCGCGGCGCAATGCAGCGCTCTGCAGCTCCGACAAGCAGACCTAGTTTATTTTGGTCTAAGCGCTCGCTCCGGTGGCGGCAAAGTGAAGCAAGAACGTAACATGCGAGGAAGCATACAGAAGATCCGGTTTAAAATCAGGTTTATTTCTTTATTTTCGTTACATCCATACTATTGATCCTTGGCTAACGAAAATAAAGAAATAAACCTGATTTTATTGATTTTAATATTTTTTGTTCGTTACCCCCATATTATTATTCGTTTTATATACACATCGGGACAACTTCTGTAGTCTTATAATTTGATTTCAGCCATGTACAGTTTTGTTTCAGATTGCATTAGAAAACCCATAGGAGCGTCGCTCGCTCTCCCATTGGTCCAAATAACTGCGCCTCTTTTAACTTAGCCAATCACAAACAGAGCTCGCTCTGCATTTCTTTTCCCATAGAACTCTATGAAAAGTAGCTCGCCCTCTGATTGGCTAAGCTGGACGAGCCCCCGCCCCCTTCAACCAATCAGCTTTTTTCTGGGATTTTTTACTGTTTTTTGAACTATCCGCCTTTGATTTGATTGGTCCCCAAACTTTCCCCCATAGGCTATAAAAGAGTCCCTGTTCACTCCTATTCTGATTGCCGAGATAGCCAAGCCCCGTAGCTCAGCCAATCAGCTCTTTTTTTTTGCATTTTTTACTGTATTTTGAACTATCCCGGGCCCTTTTATTCTGATTGGTCAATAGTTCCCCATAGGTTTTAATGGTTTCACTGTAGCTCCTATTCTGATTGGCCGGTTTCTGGCGACCAATGAGAATAGCTTTCGGAATTTGAATTACTGTATTTCCCGGCAATTTCCTATATCCTAATTCTTGAATTAGGATATTTGGAAAGTGATTTTGTTTTATGTATTTTTTAGGTTTCAGCTCTTTTTCTGAGAATGTTGAACGCCTTTATAAAGGCGAATTTTGCTTCATACTCCGCACCGACATCTGGAATGATTTCTCGCTGTTTTCCAGCCTGTCTCGCATCGGAACAGATTTTCGGCGCAGTCCCGCACAGCGCCTAAGTCCCGCACTGCACCCCACACACTGGCGAGGCGCGGCGGACTTTTCCCCGCATGTATGACCGCACTACCTCGGGCGGCGAATCTCAGGCGCAGCCCCGCACTGCGCCAAAGTCCCGCACTGCTCCTAACACACTGGCGCGGCGGACTTTACATTGTATGTATGAGCGCGCCCCGGCCCCAACATAAATCAGGCGCAGATTTTGCCGGAAAACCGTCGGAAAGGTGCGCCCCGACGTGGCGAGATTCATACATGTCACCATAAATACTCGAAAACTACGACATTTTACAGAATAGGGACACAGTGCTAGAAACAGCAGGTCTGACACTAGCTTGTGCTGTCCTCAGCAAGGGGGGCATAAACTATGTGACAGGTTCCCTTTAAAGGGACATTTATAACACATGCACATGATATTCCATAAGCTCATGATAGAAGCCCCTCTGTCACCTGGAGAACAGGGGGTTGGTAATCCACATTGGTCGATTCCTGGTAGCCACATTCTCCATACATCTCAATGAAGCATTACATGTTTTGCTCTTTCCATAACTATCGTAGACCTAAATAGACAGGGTCCTCCACAAATATGGCCACCTCTGTATTGAGTCTATGGTTATGGTGCAGTCCCTAGGCAAGAATCCCAGAGGAACCCACTCATTGAAAGCACTTGTAGAGTATCCAGTGGATAAGCCATCAATGCCTATAATGAGAATACCTCATTAGTCACATGTGCAGCTTTAATAATAACATGATAGTCATTTCATTTAACATTAACAGTCATACTTTCTCCATTAATAATCCTCGCATAATGAAGCATGAAATCGTAACACATCCGATAGCTGCATTGTGCTTGATTTGCCTTATAGAAATTACAAAAAGTGGAGTTCGTTTATACAATGTAACTCCCCTAATCCCTTTGCTTATTAATGTTCCATGAATTCCCCTGTCCCTGCAGATAAATATCATTTTCTAGCGTTTTCTGAATAATAACAGAGGTATTACTACTTCTCAGTTTGCTTTTTGTTCCCAGTGAGTGGATAGAAATGTTACAGGTAGTTATTACATAGTATTACAGTGAAAAACCCATAAGACAATTAAGTACTTACAGGAAGACGATAGTCCATATAAATATTGATTTCATGTTAGGTTATAAAGAAAAGGCACAATTGTGTTACCTGTGAAAATCAGACTGGTCATTAACTTCAATTCTAACCTGCATTACGAAAACCTGCATCAGAATTTGTTGCTTTGGTCAAAACCAACACTTGTTAAGTTTCCGTAATTAAAATAAACTTCATTGAACCTATTTTATTGCCGCCATTTTAGGACATAATTTCTATGAACCACGATTCTAATGTAAAATTGTTGTCAGGTTCCAGAACTAGTACGGCCTTATTAAGGCGACGGAATTGGTGTACAGCCGATGGCTGACTGTTATTACCAGGGAAGTGGCCTGTGGTAGACATATCTCATAGAGCAACCTCAAATAATTGTAGTACGTTGATGCACTTACAGAGGGGATCTCGAATTTGACATCCCCATGTTCTAATGGCAGGCTCGGACTGGCCCAAAGGGGAACACAGAAAAACTCTGGTGGGCCCCTGGAAGTTCGTTTAAACTGCATATACATCCTTGGGAGAGGCAGAAAGGCTGAATAAAGAGTCTAAGAAGCAGAAACGGTATCTGTAGGGTGTGCCCCAAGAATCAACTTTAGTGGTGGTGCCCCAGAAAGAAATTCCATCGGTGGACCTCAGTCCGACACTGGCTAAAAGAATGTATGGATTAGGGTGGTCTATTTTGACAGCTTACTGATATACCCACTAGTGCTGATCTCCTCAGCAGGTCCAAAGTTTGCCTTCTTCTGCCCTCACACAGTGATTGATAGCCTTCATCCCTGAGTATTTGTATGTGGAATACTGTTAGTCACTGAGGGTGACATGTATGGGGGCGTGGCACCACATTCTTAGAATTAGACACATTTATGATTCTTTGACGCCAAATTTAGGTGCAGAACAGCTAGAACAGCCAGACCAGGGTAAAGGTGGTGCCTGAGCCAGACTTGTGGTATTGGCTCTACACTGCCCTGTATGTATGACCTGCAGAAGAACAGCCAGACCAGGTAAAGGTGGTGCCTGAGCCAGACTTGTGGTATTGGCTCTACACTGCCCTGTATGTATGACCTGCAGAAGAACAGCCAGACCAGGGTAAAGGTGGTGCCTGAGCCAGACTTGTGGTATTGGCTCTACACTGCCCTGTATGTATGAGCTGCAGAAGAACAGCCAGACCAGGGTAAAGGTGGTGCCTGAGCCAGACTTGTGGTATTGGCTCTACACTGCCCTGTATGTATGACCTGCAGAAGAACAGACCAGGGTAAAGGGGGTGCCTGAGCCAGACTTGTGGTATTGGCTCTACACTGCCCTGTATGTATGACCTGCAGAAGAACAGCCAGACCAGGGTAAAGGTGGTGCCTGAGCCAGACTTGTGGTATTGGCTCTACACTGCCCTGTATGTATGACCTGCAGAAGAACAGCCAGACCGGGGAAAAGGTGGTGCCTGAGCCAGACTTGTGGTCTTGCCTCTACACTGTCCTGTATGTATGACCTGCAGAAGAACAGACCAGGGTAAAGGTGGTGCCTGAGCCAGACTTGTGGCACTGGCTCTACACCTCGACTTTATATATGACCTGCAGAAGAACAAACAGACCAGGATGAAGGTGGTGCCTGAGCCAGACATGTGGTCTTGGCTCTACACTGCCCGGTATGTATAACCTGCAGAAGAACAGGTTCATACATTCTGGCGCTTTCTATGCCAATTTCATACATATTGCCCTAATTGAGGTGATCATGATTATTTGTCATCCGTTTTAGAATTTATGTGGATCAGATGAAGGGCTTACAAAAAAAGTTGTGTGAGCCTAGTTTTACTAGGTTTTCTAAAGTTTCAGGGCATTAATAAATGTGCAATAGCGGCCATGGGTAGCAACGCGATTGGCCGCTAATTGCTTGGCTGGACTTGTGGCTTGAAAAAATATCCCGGCAACTAGCGATATATTACTTAACTATCCACAGTCACGGATGTATGTGTAAAAGTATTCTTAGGGTGAAGCCACAAGATGCGGTATTTTGCACGTAGTTTTCGTTCTCAAAATGGTGGAGTTACAAATCATTTTAAATTGGGAACACATGCCGCAGTATGTGATGCGATTGAGAACCGCACCCCCATAAGGCCTCCAATGTCTGCACGAGTTTGGAGGTATTTCTTGTGGCCATATGCGGCTTCATCCGGGAATAGTTTTGGCTGCACCCAGCCTGCCGCATAGTGTGGCCTCACCCTTAAATCTGTCCTTTTTTTTTTGTCATTTTGCTACATGTTTTTTGATTACTATTATATTGCAGTGTTTAGTTTTTGTCTCTTTTTATTTTATTAACCTTTCATTGCAATATTAAAGTTACAAATATATTTTTGATTACTAGATATACAGTAGGACAATGACAAAAGATAGTGTTCATAATTGCTTGACCAGGGATGCCATGCTGCATATATATCCAACCGGTAATCAGTAACGATCAACTTGACAAGTTGACAATACTGAAAAAACAAAGTGAAATAACATGATAGAACAGAACAAGATGTTGCTTTTTGTACATCAGTTTTATGTTTCATGCCAGCCAAGGTTCCGATTACAAGTTCATTACATAAATTAAGGTCACTTTTTGTCTTTTGAAGTACCTATTATTTAAATGTATTGCTTCCACAATAACAAGGGTCTCCAGAGCGCGGCTCCTTAGGGAGCTTTCACACAGTGCGTTTTTGATGCGTTTTTTGATGCGTTTTTTGTGCAGGAAGACACAACAATTAATGCTGTACATTGCTGCACAAAAATTGTGCCACAAATCGCAACTAAAATCGTGGTAAAATAGTAAAATCATAACATTTTTGCCGCAATTTTTGCCTTTTTTTGTGCAGCAATGTACAGCATTAATTACTGTGCCTTCCTGCACAAAAACACATAAAAAAGGCATAAAAAATGCACTGTGTAAAAGCTCCCTTTGGCCTCGTTCTCACGGGGTATTTGTCGGCGGATTGGAGCCGTAGTCCGCGCCGGATTTGCGCTGCAGTACGGCGCCAATCCGTCGGAGTAATTACGGTAATCCACTGCTCTCATAGAGAACAGTGGATTCCGTCGCTCCTCCCCGCTCAGCGAATCCGCCGCGGGGGGAGAAAGTGACATGCATATTATTTACGCGCCGTAGATAATGACAGTCTATGGGGCCGGGGAGCTCCACCCCGCCCCTCATTCACGCCGGATTTGCGAACGCAATCCGGCTCACAAATCCGCCGTGAATAAGCCATGTGAACACGGCCTTAGAAGCAGGCAGATTAACCAATTAAGTTATGCGGCCAATGCAAGAACATAAATAAGAAATCCTGGTTGCATCATCAGTATTACATTGTGGGTCTGTCAACAACAAATATAGAAAGTTGACATGCTGTGCATACAAGCCGCAACGCATCGTGTGTCCTCAGCCTTATGATATGCTAGTCAACAATTACATTAAAGGAGTTGTCTCCCCACAGGGTTTCAAAGAATGCATGAAAGAAATTCTCTGTCACTTCCTGGTTCATACTAATTTGCATAAGCTCAGTGCTTGTACAGCTACGTTGTGCTTTCAGATGCTAATTAGATTAGATTAGCTTCTCAAACTACTCGAAGGACTTCTTATCTGATCCCCAAAACAAAAGCCCTAATTACAGAGCTGTTTACTTGAGATAAATCAAGCTTTTTACCTGTCTGGCAGCACAGGACACTGACTGACACTGCTGACCTGTGTGATGACCACTCTCTGTTATCTCATTGAACAAACAGCCCCAGGAGATTTGTTTACAGGTCGGTTACTGAGGGAACTGAAATAGCCATGGAGGTAATAAATTCACTTGTATCTCTTTAGGGAAAACAGAGGAACAATGCAATATATTTGGAAAATGTCTTTATTTTGTGTTCCCTACAATTTGAAAGCTATTCTTTGTAGCGAGACAACCCCTTTAAGGGAGCTTTCACACAGCGCAGTTTTGGTGCAGTTTTCACTGCACTCCAATTAAACTGCCTTTATTAGCAGCAAGCTTCTTTCAGTTGTCTAAATTGTTCAGAAAGAGGTTTCAAGTAACTAATCAATTCCTGTGTCTGAAGTCTTGTGGATTACAAACACACTGATTACTCACTTTCCAAATAGTTTAGATAAGTGAAAGAAGCTTGCTGGTAATAAAGGCAGTTTAATTGGAACACAATTAAAACTGCACCAAAACTGTGCTGTGTAAAAGCCCCCTAACATGACTGACAGGTGATTAACAATGATTATTTAATGACAGTAGCACTTGTAATGGGGAACATGGTAATTATCATTCATCAAGTGAATAGTCCGTTTCTGAAGTTGATCTGTTCAAAGCAGGAAAAGTGTAAGGATCTGAGCGACTTTTACAAAGGCAAAATTGTGTTGACTAGACATTTGGGTCAGAGCATCTTCAAAATGTCAGGTCTTGTGGGGTCTTCCCAGACCAATGGTAAACCAATGACAGGTTCTTAAAGGGATTGTCCCATATAGTTGTTTTCACTCTTCACACCCTCTTCAGACCCACACTTCCTTTGCAGGCTGTGGGTGGGTTTGTAGCAGGGAATGACATTTTAGCCTTGCTGAGAGAAAGCTTTTAGTGAGAGAGAAAAACATACATGCTAGCAGGACACACTGCTAGCTGCTCAGTGACTCTGTTATCTTTGATGTAATTGTACAGGGATGTGCTCTGCAGACCTTTCAGGATGATACAAGGCTGCTCCCATGTCAGCTACCCTAGGGGGTTGTTTACGCGGTGTAGTGCAGTGTGTAAAAGTACACACTGCAATACGCCTTCTTTAGCGCTGTTGAAAGTGTGTGGTGGTCAATGCGAGGCAGCTTTCTGTCTCGTATAGCGCTCAACGTCCCACCACCTAAGTGCCTGAAAAAGGTGACAGATGACCTCTTTTTGCAGTCTACATTACACGTTGAGGAATATGATCGTAAAATCGTAACATTCTTCTTACCATATGTGCAGGGTGCATTTGGAGCAGTTATGCACCGCAGTACGCCCTGCAAATACGATCTGTCAACATCCCCTGAGGGTTGAAGTTTTTCTCAGTAGAAACATAAGAGACTGAGAAGCATGCTCTCTCCTGATGTTAAGACACAGAGTTAAGTCACCAGCCCAGCCGCTACTAGAGGAGATAGAGGTGGTCGATGACTAGAGATGCTTATGTAAACAAGCAGGAGATAAGAACTGATCTAACTTTGAAAAGAAACTAACTTGGAACAGCAATGTGTTTGGTAATAGTTATTATTTACCTTGGCCTGCATGTTAAAAGCTAATCGTTGAGATAGGAATAGCCCTTTAATTTCCTAGGACTTATTGATGCCCATGTGGGAATGCTAGTGAATGCTAGCCTATCTGGTCCCACCAAAGACTCTTCTTCAAATTTCTGAAAATGTCATTGTTAGCTATAACGGAGAGGTGTCAGTACACACAATGCATCAAATCTTGTTGCATATGGTGCTGTGTTTCTATTTAATGCTCAACATTAGGCAGGGTTTTTATGTTACGTTATGGCTGATTGATGTATCACTTTACTTAGCATCTCCTCCTCTGTGACGTTGTCAGGAGTGGGTGCTACAGACATATTGGCAGTTTTTGTTTCTGCTTTTCTTGTCTGAATATCAAGTGAAGTCCTTGTAGGTTCACAGGTGCCAAGTTTTTTCAGCCTTGTACTTATCCTCCAATGTATTATTTTTGGACTAGTTGATATAGCTGTTAGCAGAATCGTCAGTGACACTCAGCAGCCAGAGCTGTGTTTTCCCCATCTTGTTCTTGCACTGTTTTCCAGCCAGGTGATGAAATGAACTAAACAGCCAAAAACGTATCCGACATCAAACACACAAAATACACTCACATTCTGTGATATAATAGAAAAAAGAATGCTAATAATAATTAGAATAATTTAACCATAATAAAGATTCAGTCATATAATATAATAATAATAATTGTAAAAAGGAAAACTAACAACATAATAATATAAACATAGTAAGCGTCTAACCTATGGTGTTAAGGGAAACATATATATATTTCTAATACTTTTGTAATGAAGTTTGTGGTGCAAAAACATTATTACACATATAAGCTTAGCTGAACAGCAGAGATATTCCAAGATGGCCCCCTGCTTCCTAAAACACTCCCCACCATGTACCACCCATGGACCTGGGGGAAACCATGCCCATATCTGGAAAAACCAATCAACTAGTGCCACATTCCGAAGACTGCAAGATACAAAGGAACTTGGGCCACGCCCTGAAGCCAGTTTGTAAAAAATCCATTGTTTTGAAAATAAAGTCTCTTTTCTTCTGGGTCTGCTTCACACTGAGGAGGAACTCATATCAGCTCTGTGTCTGATGTCATTTCTTCATGCCGGCAATCGGTGTTCAATTTGGACAGCAGTAGTCACGAGGTGTACCCCTAAACCCCAACAATGGTATAATTACATTAACATAATAATAGTGTAAATTACTAGTAACAACCATAGCATAAATGTTAGTATACATCATAATAACAATATAAACTGAATATACTATCAAGCTGTGAATATATGTGTTGTTAACAACAGGTCTGTGGAGTCAGAATAATTGAGTTGAAGTCTGTGCCCATTTTGCAGGAGTCGGAGTCGTTAAATGGACCGACTCCGACTCCCAAAATATATAATGAGTTGGTCCAGTTAGTTAGTTAGTTCAATGCAGTGCAAAGAGAAAGAGGAATTGGGTCCGGCCAGTGCTACTTGCTCCCATATCTTCAGTCTCATCAGGAGTGTAATTGATGACATGGAGCAGCCAAAGGAGAAAAGATTCCGCTCCCATAGCAAACAGATTGATCAGATTTCAGCAAAAATTTTTTCATTTGCTTTCAAAGTAGAAGATTTCAACCATTCATCAAAACTGACTGTGCATGAGGCAGTTCCTTTATACCCTGACATTGTTAGAGATGTTGCCCCTGTGGTCACCGCTTTGCCCCCAACCCAAGTTAGTGTAGAGAGGGCGTTCTCTATCCTGGAAATACTGAGATCAGATTTGAGGTTATCTATAAATGAGGATGTGATGGAGGCGATACTATTTCTCAGAACAAATTCATAGACTCCACAAATGTTATTCAGGACGTTGTTGTTGAAAACAGTTTTTTCCCACTTCCTGCAGCGTTTTTCATATTTACAATTTATTAAAGATTTTTGTGTTCTGAATTCGTATCCTATAAATATATTTTATATCGACAAGAAAAAGGATAACAATGTTTTGAACTTTTGACTTTCAGGCTCCATATCTCACCATCCACTAGAGCTTTCTAATTTGAGGCAACAAGTAGAGAAGTGGATTGGCACTAGTCACAGTCAAAACATACAGTCCATTCAGAGCGATCCACAGAGGTATATGTAGGTACAGAGGTGCAATGCTACTAAATAGAAAGTCCCAATATGATGCACAATAGAAGAATGTAGCTGCACTCACCGAATCTTGTTTCCGTAACTTTTTATTCAATGCTTTACAACCTCATACGGGCATACAAAGAGCGGAGCAGGGAGAGAGGCACCGTCAGAGCCGACGGCCGTTTCACGTCATCACACGCTTCCACAAGGCATACAGGGCGCATGCCCCAATTTTTTTTTTTTTTTTGTTACAAAAGTTTAAAATATCTAATAAATTTCGTTCCACTTCACAATTGTGTCCCACTTGTTGTTGATTCTTCACAAAAAATATAAATTTTATCTTTGTTTGAAGCCTGAAATGTGGCAAAAGGTTGAAAAGTTCAAGGGGACCGAACACTTTCGCAAGGCACTGTGTGTGTGTGTGTCGTGTTTTGTGTGTGTGTGTGTGTGTGTGTGTGTGTGTGTGTGGTGTGTGTGTGATGTGTGTGAGTGATGTGTGGTATATATATATATATATATATATATATATATATATATATTATATATATATAAAGATAAAAATTATAAAAACGACTGAAAAGAGATTCTATAAACTTTAATAATAAGATAGTAAAAACGTTCTGTAGTCTCCACAGAACTTTTTTTTTCCCGCTCCTTTTTGCTGCTGGTCTTTTTTTGAAACATGTTGCCTAAGGTATCACAGGCAAAATAAGTTCATAGAATAACCAAGTGCAGGAAAGCGTTGTAGCGTTCAAAACTTGAGGAAAAGGAAAATGTGTCTGGTCAGAAAGGCGAGTAATCCTCCTGGTCAGAACCTGGTTAAGCATATACTCTGCCGTTCAATTTAAACTGTATGGGGCAGTCAGAGATAGCGAAATGGTATATTTGCAAGGCCCTTGCTCAGCCGCGGCTCCATTCCAGTGGAGGGACACATCACCTGTGCATTTGTTACCAGTGGGGTTGCAAGTGGTTGGACCCCTACTGATAGGAGCCAGAAGGCACAGGGTTCTTCCTTCTAGCAGTTTAAGAAGTTCCCTAATAGTGACAACGTCAGACATGTCTCAGGTTAATTATAACTAGTATTGCATTTATCATTACTGGTAATTATTCCTTATTTAATTGCCTTGACTTGACCTTGAAATAAATTGGCCAGTAGTTATCATTACATGTATTGTCCACCTTCCCTTTTATAAAAGGTGAATTAAAAACTGGGGCCTCAAAGAAAATAAAAAACCCCAGTCCTCCCTCCCCCTTTACGAGATTTGTTCCATTTGATGCTCTCCCCCCTTTTCTCCCGGGGGCTTCTATTTTTCCTTCAGTTTCCGGCAGTGGGGGTCACGAGCCCCGGGGCAACCCCTGAGTTACTGCAGCGGCCACTAAAAACCTACCCTATTTTTAAACCTTGGGAAGGGGAAGGCTTCAAATAGTGCCCATTGGGCAAGGGCCATGTGACTGGCTTCGGGCCAATCAAAGGCATGGGGGAGTTTTGACCCCCAGAAGCTGAAGAAAAAAAGGGGGCCCCAAGAAAAGGACGAACACAGGGAAAATTGTCCGGGTCGAGGGAAAAGGGGCTTTTTTCATTTCTCACAGGCCAGCATTTTTTCCCATGGCCAAAAAAGGGGGGGCTGGAAAACCCTTAAAACTATAATTTAGTAAAGAGGACCCCATATGGCTGTGGTGGGCAAATGGTTTAAAAAATTGGTAACAATTTATTTATTCTTTTTTTCTCTCTTTTTAATTTCTTATCTATATCAAAAATATCTATCATATCAAAAACTATCTAATTAATACTGTATCAAATCCTATTTTTGAAACAAATCACGGGCTGTCTGCCCTGTCTTCTTGAAACTATATTTTAATTACCAAAATTTATCTCTATATTTGTACCCCTTCTATTTTTTTATTTATCTAAAAATTTTAAACCCCTAATTTTATCCCCCCCTTCCGGGAAAAAAAAACCCACACAGCATAACATATTACATTTAAGAAAATGCAGATGTATCTCTTGCTGTAGATGAAGCAGTACACCTCTCACCTCTACAACTCAAAGGCCCTTTTCCCTTTTAAATCTTTTATCTTTTCCTTTTGAGCAAATTCCGGGTTTAAATTTAGTTTAAAAAACGGGAGATGGGCAGAAATGTGTACCACTCAAAACCTTTATAAATATAGTACACAATGCTGGGGGGTTCCGGCGCCATTCTCAACCGGATTAATCCTTTTTTTCCTTTTAATTCCTATTGGGCGTTTACAAACCCATTTGGAACAAAAAAAACGCCGTTTTTTTTCAACATTTTTTAATTTCATAAAAACACTGAAAAAATTCCCTAAAAAGGAGATCCATAAGCAAAAATAAAAAAACCCCGTTCTGTTGTCCCCCACAGAAAAAATTTTTTTTCTGCTCGTTTTGCTGGTGGTCCTTTTTTTGAGAAAAGGTTGCAAAAAACGATTTAGCAGGCAAAAAAAATTTATTTAAGGGATCAAGAAAAACCCGGGGGGAAATTTTTTTAAACCCCGCTTTTTGGGGCGCTTTTTTTGTTGAAAAGAAATACACAGAAAAAATTTTAAAAAAATCCCCCCAAAAAATGGGAAAAGGGTGCAAAAAAAAAACTTAATTTTTTTTTCAGCAGTTTTTTTGACATGTACGGAAAAAAAAAAAAAACCTTCTTAGGTTTTGGGTTTTTCTTTAATTTTTTTTTTTTTTTTTTTTGTCCAATGCCGTGTAGACCTGGCCTTACATGGGCAAAATTTTTTTTTTTTGAAAAGGGGGGGGGGGGGGGAAAAGGACGATAAACAGCAAGTCGATGGGCGCTCTTTTTTCTTTAGTTTGGGGGCCCGGGCAGTGATGGTGAAGGGTTTTTGCACTTTTCATCTTTTTCATCCCAAACCCTTTTAAACAGTCTTCACCCCACCCTTTTTTTGCACGGGTGACGGGACTGCGAAAAAATGATTTTTTTGCACCAAAAGGGAAAGGGATCAATTTTTCTCGGGGTTTGTCGTTCGATCCCCTGGGAAATTAAGCAGTGGGAAATTGATCGGCCACCAAGTTTTTGGGGGTGATTTTTCCCCCCTACATATGTAAAGGGGGGCCCCTTTTTTTGGGAGGAATCACATAATAGTACAAAGGTGATAGTGATAATAAAAATTAAAAAAATTTGGGCCCCCGAAAACAGCTAAAAGGGTTTTTTTCTAAACCCCTGCGTAAACTAAAAAACCTTTAAAGGGGAATGCGCGAAATTTTATTAAAGGGGAAACGTTCACCCCAAAAATTTAGACTCTGATTTTTTTTCTCATCCAGGGGGTTCCCGGGTTAAATTGTGGGGAAACCCCGTCGCTTTGGAAACATGCTGAAAGGATTTTTCAATATCATGTTTTTAATCGGGGGGAAGCTATTTTTTAATTTTACTGAAAATCTTTAGACTAAAGACACTTTTTTGGGTAAAAATGTTTTTTTTGGTTTTTTTTTTCTTTCCATTCGTAAAATGGCAAAATTTTAGCATTTTAAACTTTTAATACACTTTTCTATATTTTAAAAACTTTAATTTTTTTTATATTTTCAGTCCCTCCAGGGAACTTGACCACTAGGGTGCACTATCACTTGTACACTATTCTGTAATAGCAATATATTGCATAACAGTGTTAACTAATAGCTCTAGTAGTAAGATGGCGACCATGGAAGGGTTTATTAGGCTCCTGGCTGCCATAACAACCATTTGGCACCCTGCAATCTCATCACGGGAGGGAAGCAGATCGGGCAACGGGACGGGCTCAGCACTGTGTTTTAACCACGTAGATGACGCAGTTTCTGATCCCTGAAGTGGGGGCTAACTTTTTTTTTTTTTTCTTGGATTCTGCATTTGGAAGAGTGGCTGCCTTCATCTTAGTCATAAACTCCTTCCACCTGACTGCATGAGGTCCTTATGATCATTGTGAATGGAGCCCTGTCCTGAATTTGTGGCGTTTTGACCCCACAGAGAGGCTTTAGATTTAGGGATCAACCTGATGAGGCTGCCTTGAGGCAGTAGGTGTGCACATGCAGTTTATTCAAACTGTGCACTACAAGTCTTTACTCTTTGCATGTTTAAAGCATAGTGGTAATGTATTTTAAATGTTGCACTCATCCAATGTCTATATGGTAGTTAGTGCCGGCTGGGTGCTGCTGTATTTGGTGTTTGAGAATTTACGCTTCACAGTCACAGCAGTTTGCACCAGCGTCTGCACATGCACAGTAAAGGAAACCTGTCACACTGAACATGCTATCTGATCTGCAGGCCGCATGTTATAGAGCCGGAATAGCTGAGCAGATTGATATACTGTTATGTGAGAACAGATTCAGTACAATTTATATTTTGTTCATTTTAAATTCCTGATTATTCTGGATTATGGAGTCCAATAGGGGGGTTTATCAGTGTTTGAATGCTATTGGTTGGCAGTTACTGATAAGACCGCCTACTGGACTCCTTAACCCATGGATTTAAATTAAATAAAATACAAGTTCTACCAAATCTTTTGCCACAGAACAATAAATCAATTTGTTCAGCTCCTCTTGCTCTGTAACATGAGGGCTGCAAATCAGATAGCATGGACAATGTGACAGGTTCCCTTTAAGGTTTTTTATATTATATTTTATATAGGCTACAAACTCAAGAAGGATTACACAGAACAGACTAACACCCTTCGAACCCTTCTAAGAAAGCTGAAAGGAAGAGGTCTCTGTACCCCAATGTTTCTACACTGAGGCGCATTGTTGCTGCATGTAATGACCTCAAGGATTTGGCTATTCGCAATGTAGAGAAACATCTTCTCTATTCCAAACAGAGGTATTATGACTATGGTAACAAGGCGCATACCACACTAGCTAGACAGCTCAAGATGAGGTCAGCTTCATCTATGCCCAAAGCTCTTAGGAATACGGAGAGTATTTTTATGTACAACCCAAAGTCCATTGCCAAGATTTTTTTTTCAACTTCTTCTCAGATCTCTATTTTCTACCTTCAACCCTCCCTGAACATGATGACAAGGTCCAGGTGCTTATACTGAGATTCCTACAGACTTGCCCATAAGCGACTTTGCCACTTGATGCATTCTTCACAATTACTGGGCTACCCATCTTCGTCGCATTCAAGCCTGGTCCACCTTGTATGCCTACGTAAATGGATGAAGATTGAAAAGCTCTGACTTGCTACAACCCATCCTAATGCATTCCTCTGGCACTATGGGCCCCTGCCCAACTTAGGAAGCCTTCTGGATCCCATTAATTTCACACAGCAAATTTGGAACTACTGCAGGACCAGATTCCCCCTGGCCTCTAAGGCCTCTCGTATGGCATCCTTCCTATGCACTCTCTTCTCCCTACTAGCTCTTTAGGTTTTTTTGCTAGACCATGGCTGGGGCATGATCTGTTCCGATCTGTAGACATTGCGTGAGCAGGAGATAGAAAGTTGATCCCATTTGAATCTCTCAAGAGTGACTATGATCTTCCATTGAGGTCACGCGTTCACTATCTCCAGATTGCACAGTTTATGTCTTCAATGTTTGGCTCCTCTACCCTTTCTGTCCCTACTCAGATTGAACACATATGTAAAACTGGTCCCTCTACAAAGGGTCTTATTTTGGCAATCTACTCTGTTCTATCAGAACTCTTCCCTGATGAGACTCTGATGCATAACTATACAATTGAAACCAGAAGTTTACATACAAAATATAAAAATACACATCTGCAGGTTTTTTTCACTATCTGACATGAAATCAGAATAAATCTTCCCCGTTTTAGGTCAATTAGGAACCAAAATTATTTATATTTGCCAAATGCCACAATAATGAGAGAGAATAAGTCATTTTTATTCCTTTCTGCAAAATCAGGATTAGGATTACCATGTCTTTAAACAATTTGGGACGGCCCATATGATGATGTTATATCTTTGGAAGCTTCTGAGTTAGAGACACACCTGTGGATGTATTTTAATGCACATTAGAAACACACTGCTTCTGTGTGTAACACCATGATAAAGTCTAAAGAAATCAGCCAAGATATCAGGAAGAGAATTGTGCACTTGCACAAGTCTGGATCATCCTTGAGTGCAATTTCCAAATACCTGAAGGTGCCTGGTTCATCTGTACAAACAATTATACGCAAGTACAAGCAAGATAGGAGTGTCCACCCATCATACCGCTCAGGAAGGAGTTGGGTTCTGTGTCTCAGAGATGAATGTGTTTTGGTCTGACATGTGCATTTCAACCCAAGAACAAAAGCAAAAGACCTTGTGAAGATGCTGGCGGAAGCTGGTGATTGTGCCATTATCCACAGTGAAATGAGTACTGTATCAACATGGGCTGATAGGCCACCCTGCCAGGAAGAAGCCATTACTCCAAAAGAAACATATAAAAGCCAGATTAATGTTTGCAAATGCACAAAGACCTACATTTTTGGAGACATGTCCTGTTGTCTGAAGAAACTGAAATTGAACTGATTGGCCATAATGACTGTCGTTACGTTTGGAGGAAAAAGGGAGAAGCTTGGAAGCCTAAGAACACCATCCCAACTGTTAAATACAAGGGTCGCAGCATCATGTTGTGGAGTTGTTTTGCTGCAGGAGGGACTGGTGCACTTCACAAAATAGATAGCATCATGAGGAAAGAAGATTAGGTGGCAATACTGAAGCAACATCTCAAGACATCAGCCAGAAAGTTAAAGCTTGGGCGGAAATGGGTCTACCAAATGGACAATGACCCGAAGCTACTGCCAAACTGGTTACAAAGTGGCTAAGGATAACCAAGTCAATGTCTTGGAGTTGCCATCACAAAGCCTTCATCTCAATCCTATTGAAAATGTATGTGCAAAACTGAAAAGACAAAGTGATCTACAAACATGACTCAGTTACACCAGTTCTGTCAGGAGGAATGGATCAAAATTCCTACCGATTATTGTGAAAAGCTTGTGGAAGGATCCAAAATGTTTGACCCAAGTCATACAGTTTAAGGGCAATGCTACCAAATACTGATGAAATGTATGTAAACTTTTGATTTTGCAGAAAGTAATAAAAATGCCTTAAATTCTCATTATTCTGGCACTTGGCAAATATAAATAATGTTGGTTCCTGATTGACCTAAAACGGGGAAGATTTATTCTGATTTCATGTCAGATAGTGAGAAAAACATGAATATGTGTCTTTTTTTATATGGTGTATGTAAACTTCTGGTTTCAATTGTATGGCTAGGCGGGAATCTTACTTGGGCAGGGAGGTACCCTATTCTTCATGTAAGGCATTCTGGAAAGCATAACCGCCTCCCTCCATAATAGGCTGGACCTGTTTGACAAGACTTGGTCTATTTGGGACACATATTGGATGGTACAACCTCCATAAAATACTATTAAAGCTACCATTCCCTCCTCCCTTTTTTATTCCTACACCCTTCCGTTTCTAATCTTTGTGTTTTATGTCTTATTTACCCATTTCTGGTTATAATAGGTTGAATACTGATTCTTATGCCTAATTGACCTACGTTCAGATTTATGCAGTTTGTTTTTGCCCTGTTAGCAGTAACTTGATGACTTTTATATCTGATAAGTATATGATTCTCTCGCGTTTTGCTTGTTGATGTTTATTCCTGTAACATTTTGAAAATTTAAGAAATCTTCAATTCCAAAAAAAAGATGTTCCTGATACTGTTTGGCAAAGATGCATTTTTTTTATTAAGTGATTTTTGCAAAATGTTTGCCGTGCCGTGATCACATTATCAGCAGTATGACTGTGGCCGGTGACTATGAACGGTAGATTTATTCCTACTACAAATGACACGATCATATGAAAATGACAATCCTTTTAAACATTCTCTCCTGCTGTGACCAGATGATCCCTGTCAGGCACAGCACTGATAAAAGCTCTGACAGCTGGAGAGTCCAGACAAGCCGAAGGCAGCAAGGATGTACTGAGGAATTTCCAGGAGTTCATTACTAGGTTCTGTGATGGGCGCCTTCAACAGCTTTATTGATATATTAGGCACTTGTATGATCAACAATTCCTATTTTACCTAACTGTAGTTATCATACATATACTATTGAGGTATTATAAATACCAATCCGTATGCTCTAACCCAAGAATGTGTAATAAATGTAATAACTTTAAAGGGGTTTTGCCACAAAGTAAAATTGACGTGTGAAGCTTGCAAATCAAATAATAAACATTTTCACCATTCATTAGTATTAAAAATTCTGCATTGTTTTTATTTTAGCTGCTCCTTCAGTGATCCATTGTTTACAGCTCATCTCCAGGGGATACGACCAGGGCTGTGAGCTCCTCAGTCCAGGTCGCACATGCTCAGACATCACCTCTCCTCTCAGGCAGCTACTGAGTGTTCAAACCCCAGGCGCTGTCATTCTACTCCCGTCCTCTGTACTCCTTAGTAATTAGTCAAACAGTGCAAATAAATAAAAAAAGAAACCTCAATCGGGTATGTGCACTGAGAAAGAGAAAAAAAAAAAAACACAGGTTTGGTTCCTGCAGGGATTTGAAACTAGGACCCTTGTGCCTGGAGGCAAAAACTTCTCAGCTACTCACAATGCTTTACATAAACAGACCTTTCTTTGACTAGAGAGAGGAAAGGCCTAGTGATGTCATCCTGCAGGGTCACATGATATGCAATTCAAACAAATCACACACTCCCCCTTCTGAGCACACAGAGCTGAAGAGCTGGATACAGGAGGTATGAAATGAGATTGTGGCAAAACCCCTTTAAACACTTGGCATGGCTAGAATATTACAGTTTAGATGTAGCTTGGTGTCATCATAAAGTTCATAATCTTAGCTTTACAATAATGCTAGATTTAATATTCTAGGTGCAATATTTGCGGCGCAGCACTGGTGTGAAGTTGGGGTGCGAGATCAAAAAGTTTTAATTCCTAGTTTTGATGTCGCTGTCAAGGGGGAATGACTATTAAAGTGACAGTAGAAAGAAAGGTCTCGACCTGTCACAGTCATCTCTGACCTTCACAGCCTTCTGTAATCCCAGGAGAAATACAGGAACTTTATATGAGTACTCTTCTATTACTTTTCTGTTATAGTCAGATCTACCAAGATACAGCCTCCAACGACTCGGACTGGGAGGAAGGGGGCGGGAAATCTCGATACAGGAACTTTTCTTTATTCTTTTTCTTATCAATCATAACTTGTTACAATCATTCATCCCCGTATACAGCCTCCATCAACCCCAGGAGTGTGCAGGAGCTTTTCTTCATGTTACCTCCCCTCTTATCAATCACAACCTGTTACAATCATCTCTCCATTATACACTGTAGTATTCAATTGGCTCCACAGGATTTGGAAAAAAAAAAAAAAAAATGGCTGTTTTATTACAAGAGCAGTCCCACACATTTCCATGGGTTGTGTATGGTATTGTAACTGTACCTCTGATGAAGCGTGGGTGTTCAATGTGAAACACTTCAGGCCTTTTTATTGTAATCTTTTAAGTGTGAGATCTAAGGTCTCCATTTTTAAATAAATTACTCACTTGATACCATTTTTCTATACCTGGCACCATTTGTGTACGAGCGCCATAGTCCCTTTTTCTATACAGCCTATGGTATTGTAACTGAACGCGACTAAAGTGTATAGGGCTGAGCTGCACCACCAGACACAACCTGTGGAGAGGAGAGGCGCTGTTTTTGAAAAATAACATCCATGTTTTTGTAAGCAACCTTTTTGTGCTTCTATATCTAGGGCTTATACCACTCAGTAATATATAGAAACGATTTTATATGATTCCATTAGGCATTTCTGCTTCCTAACATCTGTTTAGTTTCATAGTAACTTTTTCGTTTAGAACTAGCTATGTTTTTGTAGGTTCCGAAAATAATTGTGTCAGATTGTATGTTTCAACCCTTGATCACATTGATAAGGTTAGAGATTTCTGGGACCGGTCCAGAATGTACAGCGCTTCAGATTACAGATTGTGATTAATTACCGTTATTGAAAACTTGCCAACTGGTCATGGAAGACGAGTTCTCAAATAAAAGATGTCAAAAAAGAACAGAATGAGAAGCTCTTTGTAGCAAGAAATCATCTCCAGTTTCTCTATGAAGCCTTTATATCTCCTTCTTGCATCTCTTTTGGTTCATACCTCTGTGTCAGCCTCCCAGGCAGTATAAGGTTAGGTATGTGCATGGCTCTGTAGATGAAAGCAGGACATACGAATAGGATAGTCACCCCATATCTTCCCATTAAAGGAGTTCTCCCAGTAACGTTGATCACCTATCTACAGAATGGATAATAAATGGAAGTGGTGGTCGGACTGATGTGGTGTGGAGCAGTTGTACAAAGTATTGGTCTGGCATGCATTGTGCTGCCCCATACAACTCTATGGGAGATACAGAAACAGTCTGTCTTTAAGCTCATTCTTGTCTTGCCTGTACCAGCCTTATCTGACTGTGGATGGTTCGGTGGAGATGACCAGAGACAGTTAATGAAGCAATCATCGCATCTCAGGTGGAAAAAAAATCACATGAGGCCAGCGATTGCTCTGTGTCTTGAGCCATAAATGGGACATGATCGATGAAGGACCAGCAGAGAACATTAAACCTCCAGCAGTGCTGTAATGGCAGTAACAGACGAACCAGTAAAAGGGGTTGTCCACCTCGTAAGAAAATGAATGCAGCAGCTCCTAGAGCAGGCATTTAAACTACTCATCCACTCTTGGTACTACAATCTCCTTGCTCCCTGGTTTAAAGCTTGAGTTGTATTTCCCACGGGAACGCGTTGGACGTGTCCTAATCTACATACAGAAAATACTCACCTAACGTCATGTTATGTAGGCTCTTGCTCTTCCTTGGATTAGCTGAGTGTCATCACGGAGCGAAGACGCAGTCACTGAATTGGGCAGGAGGCAGGCGGAAATAATAATTTGGTTTTAGTTGACTGTGACCTTGGAAGAGGCTGATTTCATTCAAGAGGTGGAAAACCCCTGGAACTTTTGTGACAGGGGGGCAGTGGGACTTACCTATAAATTTTGTATTTCACTTACCTTTGGAAGAGATCTGCTTTCATTATCATTATGAAGTGAATCCCCAATTTTTTCCCATGAACTATTGAATGCGCTGCCCTGGTGGAATCTTCCTATATGACTACATCAATAGCAACAGAAGTGAAGACATGGACATGGAACACATCATGGCGTGGGCAACTGACGTAGCGAAAGGTAAGAGGTGAATCAATGTATGGTTCCTTGTGTGTAAAGTCAACATCCGGAGCCGTGTGCATTGATTCTGGTGGTGTTGAGCTATACTTATGTGATAATGTCTATCTTGCGAACGAGTCCCTAATGTCTCTCTGCAGAACAGAGAGTAGGTTTCCCTTCTGAGGCACTCTCAGTGCATTTCAATGGGAGTTCTGAACAAACTACTCGGCCATACTCCAAACTTTGTTTTTCAGGGGGACTTTTAGGGCTCATTCTTAAGATAAATGCATGTCCTAGAGGTGGGACCCACATCTATCCATCATTTGTGGCATATCCTAGCAATGTGGGGATACTCCTTTAGACCTTCATGTGGAAGGTATATTGGAATTTTTAAAAAATGAGCATACTTATAAAATAACAAAAGAAGTCATAGTCACCAATTGTATCCCACGCCGCTTCAAGTGCTGCAGGTTCAGTCTTCTTCTCCAGTTTTTGTTGACTTGATTGCACCGTTGATGTGCATGTATGTCCATGTGATTGCTATTTCCAGTGATTGACCTTTGAAGTTTTGTGCCATATACAGTTCTGTTCAAAATGTTTGCAGTGTTTTCAAAAGCATGAGCTAAGCACAAAATCTTTATAATCGTTTTTATTTCCATGGATTGGAAACATTGCACACTGTTTTCTAAATCAAACATCATGAGAATAACAAAAAAAGAACATTGGGCTGTTCCAAAAAATAGCAGTGTCTGTATTTGTCTTTACAAACTCCAGATATGTTCTTTTTTGTAAGGGTTTAGCATTCCTGTGAATCCGTAAACTAATATTTAGTTGTATAACCACAGTTTTTTTTTTTAGAACTTCTTAAAGGGAACCTGTCACATAGGTTGTGCCCCCCTTGCTGAGGGCAGCACAAGCTAGTGTCATACCTGCTGTTTCCAGCGCTGTGTCCCTTATTCTGTAAGATGCAGCAGTTTTAGAGCATTTACCCCTTAAATCTTATTCATGAGCAGGTGTTAGCTCCACCCACCAAAGCCTAGCTCCGCCCACTGACAGTTATTCACATGTTTCTACCTATTCTAAGTAATAGGTTTGTCAGTTGAGGTGGGCGGGGCTAGCCTCCGATTGGCCGGGTTTGAAAAAAACTGACTCTGAAGGACTCTTCTGGCTGAAAACTGCAGATTTGAGCATTACATACACCAAAACTACAGCATCTTGCAGACTAAGGGACACAGTGCTGGACACAGCCGGGCTGACACTACCTTGTTCTGCCCTCAGCAAGGTGGCATAACCTAAGTGACAGGTTCTCTTTAACATCGATGTTGCATAGAGTCAACCAACTTCTGGCCCCTGTCAACTGTTATTCCAGCCCAGGATGCTTTGACTACATCCCACAATTTACTTGCATTTGTTGGCTTTGCCTCAGAAACGGCATTTTTTATGTCCCCCACAAGTGTTCTATTGGATCAAGGTCCGGGGATTGGGCGGCCACTCCATAACCTCAATTTTGTTGGACTGGAACCAAGATTTTGCTTGTTTACTGCTGTGTTTAGGGTCGTTTTCTAGTTGAAACACCCATTTCAAGGGTATTTCCTCCTCTACATAAGGCAACATGACCTCAAGTATTTTTATATTTGTAAACTGGTCCTTGATCCCCGGTATGCGATAAATAGGCCAGCACCATAGTAAGAGGAACATGCTCATATAATGATGCTTGCACCATCATGCTTCACTGTCTTCAGAGTGTACCATGGCCGGAATTCAGAGTTTGGGGGTTGTCTGACAAACTGTGCGGCCTTTGGACCCAAAAAGAACCATTTTACTTTCATCCATGCACAAAAGGATTCTCCAGTCTGATTTTGGGCACTTGATGTGTTCTTTGGCAATCTGTATCCGCTTCCGCACAGATCTTTTTTTGTAACAGTGGGACTTCTTGCTGATAGATTATCTACACACAGGCGTCTTCTGTCACAGCACTCACAGATAACTTGAGATTGTCTTTAATCATCCTGGAGCTGATCACTGGCTGAGCCTTTGCCATTCTGGCTATTGTTCGATCCATTCGAATGGTCGTCTTCCGTTTTCTTCCACGTCTCTCTGGTTTTGGTTTCCATTTTAAAGCATTGGAGATCATTTTAGCTGAACAGCCGATCATTGTCTGCACTTCTTTATAAGTTTTACCCTCTCTAATCAACTTTTTAATTAAGTGTGCTGTTCTTATGGACAATGTCTCCAACGACCCATATTTCTCAGGCTTTCAAGGAGAAATGCATGTACAACATGGGCTGGCCTCACCCAAATAAGGGCCACTTGATTCCCACCTGTTTCTTAACAGAGTGATTGACCTCAATCATTGAGCTCCACACTGCTATTATTCTGAACACATCCCCTTTCAAATAATTATTCAAATCCACAGACTCAAATACCTGCAGACCATGAGCGAGGAGTCTGTTGGCTTTATAAGAATCTACCTTCCAGCCGGTAAATTGTTTGACATGTGGTAATATAATTTGTTACCAAAACAGTGATTAATCTGGTTAGTCATATTGGACTATTTTGAACACAACTGTACCTTTGAGGCCATTGATTGGCTGCAAGGGTGACTTTAATATACGGGCACTTCATGAAAATATATCCTGACATGGAAGGTTGGAACAGCGGCAATGGAAGTGGCAGGGCATTAAACTGGTAAGTGTTGTCTATTTTATCACAATCACTAGTGGTGGGCAGTTTTTAAATAACTTAAAGGGAATGCGTCATCAGAAAGTGACTTATTGTTTAACTAATGTTTTTATGTAAAATGTATTTTGTTTTAAAGAATTATTGTTTTTTTTTTATTTTTTATTTTAGTTAACACTGTCAATATTTTCTTAAAAATCCTCAAATCCTACAGATTTCACTTTGGCCACTTGACCTAATAATAGTCTGACACTTCCTGTTCTGTAGAGAACTTTTGAGCCGTCTTCACGTTATCAGTACAGACAGGATTATACTGAAAGGTGACACCAATAGGTATAGACATACTTGCCAACTTTTGGAAGTGGCCTTCAGGGAGATTGTGAATCGCAGCTTGTTTTTCGGCACCCTAGCTATTAATTTGTATATGAGGAAACCTCGTCCAAAACCTCATCAAAAACCTCTTCTGAAGAAGCGTGTTTCAGGTGAGGTTTTGATGCTGTCCAAATAAGCCATGTGGACTAAGGGTATGGTCACACAGCGTACCGCAATCCGACGGGTATTTTTGGAGTCGCGTTTATCTGCGATTACTCCCGAAGCACGTGGGTGGGTGGTGGGGGGGCGGCAGCCCGCCAGCCCCATAGACTGCCATTACTCATGGTGCGTAATCGCCACATATAATTGACATGTCACTTATCTCCCCTCGCCTGCGATACGATTGTATTGTACCCGCAGGGGGACGAGGCGTAATCCATAGTTCTCTATGAGAGCTATGGATTACCGTAATTGCGGCGCGCATCTCACCGCGTATTAAGCACAAATATGTGCCGAAATGCGCGCCGCAATTACGCCGTGTGAATATACCCTTTTAGGCGTGTCCAAGAGTGTATTCTAAAAGTTACCAGTACTTGACATGGCCGGTACAGATAAAATACCGGCACTGGCCCCCTGGCAGTAAAACTGCCCTGCCGGTGGTTTACCAGATTGGTGGCAAACCTACCACAGCAGGCGATTTAACAACTCTTCAGGGAGCCCGGGAGAACTCCCCCTTTTCAGGGAGTCTGAGACACTGATGATCAGGGAGAGTTGGTAAGTATGGGTATAAATAACACGGGATCCACTATTCACACTCGGAGATGTCACAGCTTCCCCTCTCCTCCAACCTGCACACTGATTTCTTCCCAGGTCACAGAGCATGCCTACAAAACTCTCCTATCTAAGTCCATGGGTCTGCACCTGCTCCTAGGCTCCAATATCCATGAAGCTGCTGTAAAGCATCTCTCTTACTGCTGTTAAAAGCAGCTGAGGCATGATGGCCGCCCCCATAATCATATACAGACGACAGAAATAAAAAATCTTCATTCAGAAAATAAAAACCGCTAAGAAGAAAAGAATATGAATCAGTATCTGGTTATAATTAGAAAAAAATCCTATGATAAGATATTACGTGCATGATGGCGCTCAACTGTTCCCTCAGCAGCAGATGTATCGCGCATGAATTTCTACATATCCAGACCATTGTTTCTTCAGGAGATATTTAAAGGGGTTGTCTCACTACATTAATTCGTCTTATCTCAGTCCTGTTTTCTTGGTTTCTTTTTTAATTCAGGGGTGTGTTTACTGGCTTTTACTAGATTGCAGTAGAAGCCAGGTCTGTAGCTATAGCAACCAGTGTTGGCAGCCTATCAGGAGAGATCAAACAGGTCTGTAGCTATAGCGACCTGAGGAGCTGATGCAGCCCATACAAGAGGGGATATCTACGAATAGGTAGGACATTGTTATTGGACGCATATTGCAAAGTGACTTGTTTTTGCAGGATCTTTAACAAAAAAAGCAAATTTAATGGCGGCTTATAACCTGTGCTGTTTATTATACATATTTATGGGGGTTTTCCATAAATACGAGCTGCTAGTACTTTTGGAACACCCCTGTCATGTGTATGGTCATCTTACGTTTAATCTTTTCTGCTGAGTTCTACTATACAGCAACTGCGCAGGACTTTAAAAGAATTTAGAACAAATCACTATGTAAGATTATGTGGATTTACTTTTTTTTAGTCATGAGCCGATGTAATTTAGTTTCACTACTTAATTATTATTAGTTAATCACGGTATCCAAGAGGGCATGAGCCTCTACTGTGATTAGACATCAATCTATTTCTGTGTGATTAATCAGCCTTACTTCCTGAATAAATTTAGATTAGAACAGAATCTTCAGGGTGTCGGGTCTCCTTGTGCCAGTCAGGAAAACTCATACCTAAATAATCGCAGTTATTTTTATTGGATAAGTTTTGATGACACTTACTTTTACACAGCCATAGGGGTAAGTGATACAGATCTAGCTGTCTGCTACTGGACAAGGAACGCGTATATTTATTGTTGGGGTTGTCTCCCATAGTTCTCTACTTTTTAAATGCACTTTCATTATATTTTCCAGTTCCTCATCAGCTGCTAACAGTAAGCTCTGTAGTTATGTGTCAGGACAAAAAGGAAACAGCTCTGTGTCAAGCCCAGGAGATCAAAGGGGTTTTCAGGGTAGCTTTTGAAGCCACACCCCTTTAGTCCTGCCTCCCAACAAGGGACATTGACTGAAACTAGGCTTGTAAGGGAGAAAGATAGACAAAGTAAAGTAAAGTATCCTGGGACTTGTATTGTCACTGAGCATAATGAACAGGAATAGCTTTCCTGCAGTTGCAGAGAAGGGAGGCTACATACTGCACAGTAAAAGTATAACTTCTCACCGAACTTATCACAGGGAGATAAACAGAGACTCAGGCAAGTCATTTGAGAGATTTTTTTTTTTGTTTGGTCCACCATCCGTAAATAGTTTAATTGTTGTAGTGCACTCCCTAGTGGTTGCTGCAGACAGGCAAAATGTTATTATGTAAAGAAATACTAAGGCTATGTTCACACGGCTTAATTGCGGGATGTATTTTGCCCCGCAATTACGCCGTGTGTACAGGTGGGGGCCCTATAGACATTCGTTACTAGCAGCGCGTATGCGCCGCTCGTAATTGACATTTCACTTATCTCCCCGCTCGCCGTATTCAGCAAGCAGGGAGAGGAGATGTAATCCATAGTTCTCTATGAGAACTGTGGATTTCTGTAATGTCTGAGACGTATCTCGCCCCGTATTTAGCGCAGTACGGCGCGGAGTACGGGAAGAGATACGTCCCAAAATAAGCCTTGTGAACATAGCCTAAGGGCAACATGTAAGAACGGGGCTGCACCAGTTTTATGGTGTCAAAAAGCTGTAGTAGACCTGTTCTATAGATGTTTGAATGGTCGCATTCCAAACTTTGGCTCAATAAGTGCAGTAGCGACACTTTTTAATGCACCGAAGTTTTGGGGCGTTCTGGGGGTGTCGCACCACATTCATAGAATTAGACACATTTATGATTCTTTGATGCCAAATCTAGGCGCAGAACAGTTGGAACAGCCAGACCAGGGTAAAGGTGGTGCCTGAGCCAGACTTGTGGTATTGGCTCTTACAACTGCCCTGTATGTATGACCTGCAGAAGAACAGCCAGACCAGGGTAAAGGTTGGTGCTGTGAGGCAGACTTGTGGTATTGGCTCTACTACTGTCCTGTATGTGATGACCTGCAGAAGAACAGCCAGACCAGGGTAAAGGTGGTGCCTGAGCCAGACTTGTGGTATTGGCTCTACACATGCCCTGTATGTATGAGCTGCAGAAGAACAGGCCATGACCAGGTTAAAGGTGTGCCTGAGCCAGACTTACCCGTGGTATTGGCTATAACACTGAGAATTTTGTATCTGACTGCATGTAAGAACATCCTAGACCAGGGTAAGGTGGTGCTGAGCCAGACTTATGTATTGGGGCTCACTACACAATCCTGTTTGTATGACCTTGCAGAAGAAGCCAAATCGGGTAAAGGTGGTCTAGCCAAGCTTGTGGTATTGGCTTAAACTGCCCTGTATGTATGACCCCAGAAATCCGCCAGACCAGGTAAAGGTGGTGCCTGAGCCAGATTGTGGTATTGGCTTACACTCCCTGTATGTATGACCTGCCCGAAGAACAGCCAGACCAGGGGAAAAGGTGGTGCCTTTAGGCAGACTTTGTGGTATTGGCTCTACTGCCTGTATGTATGACCTGCAGAAGAACAACCCGAAAGGGGAAAGGGGGGGCCTGAGCCCCGATTGTGGTATTGGCTCTACACTGTATGTATGACCTCAGAAAACACCAGCCAGGGTAAAGGGGGGCCTGAGCCAGACTTGGGTATTGGCTCTACATGCCTGTATGTATGACCTGCAGAAGAACAACCAGAACTCAGGGGTAAAGGTTGGTGCCTGAGCCAGACTTGTGGTATTGGCTCTACACTGTATGTATGACCTGCAGAAGAACAGCCAGACCAGGGTAAAGGTGGTGCCTGAGCCAGACTTATGGTATTGGCTCTACACTGCCCTGTATGTATGACCTGCAGAAGAACAGCCAGACCAGGGTAAAGGTGGTGCCTGAGCCAGACTTGTGGTATTGGCTCTACACTGCCATGTATGTATGACCTGCAGAAGAACAGCCAGACCAGGGTAAAGGTGGTGCCTGAGCCAGACTTGTGGTATTGGCTCTACACTGCCCTGTATGTATGACCTGCAGAAGAACAGGCTCATACATTCTGGCGCCTTCTACATTGCCTTAAAGCGAACTGGCCAGTCAGCGTCAACATTCATACAGGTCACCCGAAATGTTAAAATGACTGTCAACAGTAAACCGGAGATAATTTTTCGCTCAATGCTGCAGGATTTTCTGCATGTTCCTAAAACAAACAATCTTGAAGAAATCCTGCTGTGAAGGCTCCTGCTGCAGTCAGTTGTCTTACTGCCATACATTGGTGGGAAATGTCTAATCACTTGACCACAAAGATTTCTTAATATATTTGTTTAAGTTCTATTTGTAATATAAAGCAAAGTAGGATCAAAATACAGATGTAAGCTTAGGCCATGTCGTCTTTTGGTGCCGAAGTATTATACAACATGTTGTATAATACATCACTGCTTTAAGTTTTTTCCTCGTCTTCCCATACAATCAGTTGTATGGGCGATGTAAAAAAAAAAAAACAAGAACCGACTGCGGTTTTTGCACAAAACGTGACAAAAACCGCAGTCATGCATCGGAAAAAATATGGTCGACTTTCGGCCATTTTTTGTCCGATGCAGTGTACAGTAGACCTAGCCTTAGAGATGAAATGCTATTTTCTACTTTTTGGTGTCTGTTTTCTATGGATCATGTTTTGTACATTAGTGCAGCCCCTCCACAAAATAAAACCTCTCCCAGTGGGAATTAAGGCTATGTCTACACAGCACAGGAATACTGTTGTTTTTTCAGTATTTTGAATCCGCTGAAATCCTGGCAGTACTCTGTGCTGCATAGACAACAGCGAAAAATCCGTGCTGTAGTCTATTGTCATTGAATGTACAGGGCCGACGGCATATCCGAAAACCGACCGCAGCTTTTGAGCCAAAAGCCGCGGCCCAGCAATGTCTTCATGCCGTCGGATTTTGGATGACATTTTGACATATGTTGTGTAGACTTAGCCTAATGGATTGTCCGGTTAGTTTTTTTTTTTTTGTTTCACATGCTGCTGTCTTTTTAAAATGTTATACTCGCCGCTCCTCTCACCTTGGAACCAGCGCTGAGCAGTCCTCACTCTCCACCAGTCTTCTGTTCTCTCCTGAACTGGGCGTCACAGTTGCAGCCGCTGGTTGACGACGTCAGTCACATGCCATTGCCTGACATCACTGTTAAAAGTGCCTACTTCAAAAAGATGATTTCAGTCAATGACAAATGGCCACTCCAGCCAATGAGCCCATTGGATGACCATCTGCATCTTCTCCCAGCGATTTCAACTAATTGGTTAGGTTACCACAGCTATGGAGAGAAGCTTGTTGCCAGTGTGGGATCCTTGTAAGGTGAGGTTGTCCAGCAATTTGGATCTTAGGGAAAATTATAACTACAAAACATTCAGTCACATGGATGGGGGCAACCATGTAGTGATCGTATCCTGATTCTGAGTAAGAATTGCCTTTTCTTTAGGCTCCTCATCCTTTCTAACAGAGATGGAATCACTTTAATTCTACACCCGTGGGAAGAAAAATACATGACCCAGAGCTCTAAATCAGAAAAAAATAAATACTTTGAATAAAATGTACCTCTAACTATAAGGACTCGTTCACACGGCTTATTTGTCCGCGGATTGGCGCCGTACTCCACGCGAGATTTGCGCTGCAGTACGACGCCAATCCGTCAGAGTAATTACGGTAATCCACTGCTGTCATAGAGAACAGTGGATTACGTCGCTCCTCCCCGCTCGGCGAATCCGCCGCGGGGGGAGAAAGTGACATGCATATTATTTACGGCGCGGACGCGCCGTAGATGATGCATTGTCTATGGGGCCGGCGGGCTGCTCCCCCGCCGCGATCCCGCCCGCGTCCCGCCCCTTATTCACGCCGGATTTGCGAGCGCAATCCGGCTCGCAAATCCGTCGTGAATAAGCCGTGTGAACGGGGCCTAACACAACTTTCCATAAGTCAACGGTATGAGCGAAATTAAGGAACTATAACACATCTTACTGTAGAAAAATCCTTCCTTATTAAAACAGCCTTCTAATCTCCCCTCTCCAGCTTTTTTTTTATCTGTCATAAATTTGTGGGAGAATCCATCTTCTGGACCTCAGTTTGACTGAGATCTCAAGTTACTGCTGCTCATAGAAGTCAATTGATAGGGGGAGGAGAGTCAGAGCGTTACACACAGATGGTCCTGAGAGTCTTATGTCACCTCAGTACTGGACTCACTGCTACACTGCTTCTTACTTCTTTCTAATGTCCCCCATGCTGCTGCTTGTGTATGGGTGTCTCATAGTTTAGGCCTCTGTAGGCAGGGTAGCAGTAACATGGCTCCTCTACAAGACGAATTCTCTTTGTGATTTATGAGTGCACGGATAAGAAAACAGGATGTGGGGGGGGGAGGGGGAGGAGGCTAATAAATCAAAAAAGGAAGCTTCTCATTAAGATTCATAATTGTTGAAGAAGTCCGCGGCACTCGCCATGCAAATCTTCTGATCTTTTATTCAAAATCCTTTAAAACAGAATGAAAGCGGCACTCACCAATCTTCACTTTAGCGTATTTTATTCCTTTAAAACTTCATAATGTCGCACAGGGAGACAAACACGCATGTGAATTATTGCTACGGGACTATTCTTTCATTTAAAAGCAGAGCACCACCTCTTTCTACGTTACATATGGGTTAATTGACTCCGTGCACTAAGAAAGATTGTATGCTGCTTATGTTGGAGCAGTGCCGTTGGATTGTTACTCTTTGAAGTGGGCTTTTATTCAAAATATTGCACACAAAGTGGTATAGGGAGAAGACACAAGAAAAAGGCTAACAGCCGTTTCGCGTCGACTGACGCTTTCTCAAAGCCCTATTGGAGATCATGTGAGAACAACATTATATCCCCCACCCACCTGTCAATCAAATCAAAATAGACAAGTGTAGTATCTTATTTATCAATAAGATACTACAAATTTTCTTAGGGTATGTTCACACGGCTTATTTTGGGGCGCATTTCGCCACGTATTGCGAGCGTACTGCGCTCTAATACGAGCAAAATGCGCCCAATCATTACGGTAATCTACAGCTCTCATAGAGAACTATGGATTACGCCTCCTCTCCCCGGGCGTACAATACGATGGTATTGTACACGCTGGGAGATAATTGACATTTCATTTATGCGAAAGCGCCGCGAGTAATGCATGTCTATGGGGCGGGCAGGCTGCCCTCCCTCCCACGCGCCGATCAGCGCGATTCCCGAAGACCGGCATAATTGCGTGGCGTACTGTACGCCCCGCAATTAAGCAGTGTGAACATAGCCTTAGTTTTGCTTGAATTCTTGGTTTATGGAATGTTGTTTTATAATCAGAGTTAAGCTTTAAAGAAACGGGCAAATAATGTGCATCACGTTGACCACAGAGGGTTTCAGTGAATTTTACCCAGTGTCTCGTTTTAGAAAGACCGTATCGTGGCTACAGTGCATCCGATTTCTAGAACGGCATCAGTGTGAGGAGCTGAGATACTGTCTTGGTTATTAGTAGAGTAAACAGAGAATATTTTTCTAATGTGGAACTTTTTCACTCCAGGTTGAGTTGATACGTTTTATTAGACAGTGCATTGTTTTAGCTTAGTCCTATTTTTGGTAGACTTTTGACAATAGAGAAACTGCTTCTCTTTATAGTGTATGTTGCTGCCAATAGTTGAGCGTTTTCATAGCGTTGCCCTTTGTCTGACTTTTCTAAAACAAACAAATGAAAGGCTTGTTCTTCCTCCATTTCCTGAAAAGAAAACGTCTGTATATAGAAATTGTGCGTATTTGAAGTCTTTTGTTCCTTCTCCATGGAAATACTACACAGTGTAGCAGATTAATCATTTTTTTTCTGGAACCAGTAGAGTCATTTTTTTTCTAGAACCTCATGTGGCAGTGTTTATTTCATTCTTGTATAAGATATACTTTTGAAAATTTATCTTTCCCAAAAGGTGTGAGATATTGGAATTTCTAGAGCTACGTCAGCGCTCCAACAAAGTGTCAGGTGAGGTAGATGGGAGCCGAAGGGGCATAGTTCACTAAAGGGTGCTAAAACCAGTTAATTTCATGGAGCTTTCCATTGGTGCCCAAGGAAGATGCTATTGGGCCCTAGTCAATCACCCCATTGGGTGATGACAACTCAAAGGGGTTTTGCCACAATCTCATTTCATACCTCCTGCATCCAGCTCTGTGTGCTCAGAAGGAAGCGTGTGTGATTTGTTTGAATTGCATATCATGTGACTCAGCATGTTGACATCACCAGGCCTTTCCTCTCTGTAGTAAAAGAATGGTCTGTTTATATAAAGCATTGTGAGTAGCTGAGAGGTAAAATTTTTACCTCACAGCACAAGGGTCCTAGGTTCAAATCCCTGCAGGAACCAAACCTGTGTTTTGTTTTTTTTTTCCTCTTTATCAATGCACAAACCTTATTGAGGTTTCTTTTTTTTTATTTGCACTGTTATTACTAACTAGTCCAAAGGACGAGAGTAGAGTGACAGCACCCGGGGTTTGAACACTCAGTAGCTGTCCGATAGGAAAGGTGATGTCTGAGCATGTGCGATCAGGACTGAGAAGCTCTCAGCCCTGGTCGTATCCCCTGGAGATGAGCTGTAAACAATGGGTCACTAAAGGAGCAGCTAAAACAAAAACGGTGCCGAATTTTTAATAACGATGAATGGTGAAAATGTTTATTTCATTTGCAATCTTCCCACGTCAATTTCACTTCGCGGCAAAACCCCTTTAAGCAACTTCCACAAGCAAACTGAAATGTTAGAGAATGAAGGAGAACAATACTTCCTTTTTTCCAACAAGGTATAGGAGAGGATAGCACAATTAATGCTTGAGATACTAGTGCATCTCAAAAAAATTTGAATATCACTGAAAAGATAACTGATATCAATAATTTACTGTAAGTCAAATAGGGAAACCCATATAATGTATAGACTCATTACAGTATGAATTACAAGGTTTAATATAATACATGTGGGGCCCTATAACAAATTGAAAGATAGTCCTGGAGAACCCCTTTAATTTTCAATGATATTCTAATATTTTGAGATGCACTAGTACCTTTTGTAGAGCCTCATTGAGAGGTTAGCTACTTTGCACCATAATCTTTGCACACCTTCACATGTACCAATATGTGCAAATTTTATTATCTCATTTTTTTTCTCCTTGCTTTTAGAGTTTGACCTGAACACAACAAATTAATTGATATCCAAGCATTTTATAGATTATATCTAAAATCTTTATTCCTAAGTGATTTATACAGTTGATCTAATTTATACTAATTGGGGGATACTAGAAAAACAGTGTGTAAGCAGTTACTTGAAGCTATAAAAGGTCTTTGGAATTTGGATTCCTCGGAACTTCTCAGACAGTTAAGGCAACATGTCTCTGCTAGTTAGATTTCTGAACTCTTCTATGGGTTCTCAGGATGCCTGATGTCATCTTAAAGCTCCACCTTTAGGCTATGTTCACACGGCTTAAAATTAGACGTATTTCGGTCCGTAATTACGCGCCGGAGTGCGCAAATTACAGCTGGGATATGTCCCAGTCATTACGGTAATCCACAGTTCTCATAGAGAACTATGGATTACGTCTCCTCTCCCTGCTCGGCGAAGACGCTGAGGGGGGAGATAATTGACATGTGAATTACCAGCGGCGTATACGCGCCGCTGGTAATACAAGTCTATGGGCCGGTGAGGTGCCGGCCCCCCACACCCGCCCCCGCCGGCCACACGGCGTAATTGCGGGGCGTAATTACTCCCTGCAAATAACACCGTGTGAACCTAGCCTTATGCTGACGTTAGATGCAGCTGTTTTTGGGCAAAAAATTCAATTTTTAAAGCAGTTTTTTCCATTCGATTTTTTTTTTGGGGGGGGGGGGGGGAACTAGCAGCTCAGATAAAAAAAAAAACTTGGAAAAACTGCAGTGGTGCTTTTCCCCAAAAATTCTCTTTGTGAAACTTCCCTTAGAAAAATCTACCTTGCAGACTTGTGTTTGTACACCTTCAATGTATTATGATATCACATATGTAATATCCACAGCGCAGACCTAAAATTATCTTTTGTAATCAAGGATAAGACGTGCAAACACATGTACAGGTAAAAATAACTGAAAGTGCAGTTTCCATATAGACAGTATTGGAAGTTTCCATTGTCTCACATTTTCAGTATCTGTTTTTATATGCATTTTGTATACATTGCTGCAATAAAATCTTTCATCACTTGTCCTGATATATTATGTACAGGAGTGAACAAGAAAACTGCTTTGTAACAGGGCAACATATATTGGTGTTATGTTGAGAATTTCTCATGTCATACTATTCTGACTGTGCCTCAATTGGAACGATTCCATGAAAGATCATTTAGTCATTGCAAAACAATATGTGGGTGTATGTTGTTATGAATAAAAAGCCCTACTAGGATTACTTAACATACCATGAATTAATCAAATCCAGGCCCTGAATAATAAAATGGTTATTGGGATGTACAGGAGAAGTTGGCAAGATAACGACCCTTCTCTAACATCCCTCAATGCTTTGTGAGTCATAGATTGTCCGCTTTGGCCCTGAACATGGCATAACAGTGTATCAGGTTTGCAGGAGAGTTCCTCTAATTTTGACACTGTGAAGCATGTGGAGTACTAACGAATAAGAACATAAGAGGACGGCAAGAATGCCAAATCCTTTTTAACGTAATTGTACAATAAAGTTTTCCTAGAACTACAAAGGTTCTGACAAATTGCATGTATCATGTATCTTGAATTATCCAAGTAATGTTTACCATATTCTGAACTAAATCAAATTCTATCACACAGTATCAAACTGGGGTGCCCAGGGACCACCAGTGAAGATAATTTGTGGGCCCATCATTGGAGATGGTTCTTGGAACCTACCAGTGGAGTTGGTTTTTTGGACCACCCATGCTACAGCTACTGTGCATGACTACAAATACTGCACATGACTCCTGTACCCTGCCTCCTACTTTCTGCTTCTTTTACTGCCTTTCTCCCTGAAAAGTAGCCCTAGGCACAGGGGCCTTTTGGGGGTTTCCCATGTGGGTCAGTCCAAGCCTGCTATCAAAGCAGTCCTTAGGGTGCCCATAAACCTGCAGTAGTTGTCAGCCAAATGCATGTGCAGCCAACTGTTATTTCGTCCGATTCCCTCATACGCTCACTCAGCCAAATGTGCCTGTGTTTTCAATGAAAGGAGCAGATAAATCTACTGCCAGATACCTCAGGTGGCATCTCATCTCTAGGAAGAACAAAAGGATTGGGCATTCAAATTAAATATATTGGAGTCACATGGAGGAGTGTAAGGAGGGCCTCATATACATTAGGCAACTGGACGATCCTGCTACAAACAGTTGGTTTGGTTAACTTTTTTCTAATGTGTATGGAGGCCATTAGTTAACGAGGAAGTCGGCAAATGACCATTTGTTCCCAGCTTTGTCGAAAGCTTATTTTAAGAAAATTCTTTTTTTTTTTGGGTTCACAATGTTCTTTTTCCCTGTTTAAAAGGGGGTGTTTTCTTACACATGGAAGCCCAATCGCGTAATTTTTCACAGGATTCAAGTTAGAAATGGTAAAGATTTCTTCCAGTATTTTGTATGTTGTGTGTCAGTGTTTTTCACAATTTATTTTTTCAACATGATTCGCAAACTTATTTTTCTGGCTTTTTGCCATAGATTTTTTTTTTATCCATAATTGCATTTGTTATAATATTGTTAGGGTAAGATGAGTTTTACTGGTTCCGATTTCACCGCATATCGGTGGGTTAAAACCCGCAAAATAAATGCTGGGTTTAAAATTTGGGTTTTGACCCCATATTTTTTTTAAAACAGGGAAGTCTGCAGTCAAAATCCAATGGGCATGATTCAGATTTGGAAATCCACATTATGTCCTCTTCCTACACTGAACATTTTTCCTACATGTGGATGGAGTATTATTAAAACCCCAGCCACTTGCATTGTACTGTAATTTGTTAGTAGTCTTCAGAACCTCATAGTACGAAGAGTTCAGAAGTAGTTCAACTCTTGTCTATGGTACTAAAATGACTGGTGGTCTGTTCTTACTGGAAGATATTTTATTACGTGAATGTAATTTAACATTAGGTGAATGTAATGTGGAATTACCAATTTTGTAATAAGTTTGTCAACCACTGTAATGATGTTCAGACCATTATATCTCATTCTGTTTACTACATTTAAATAATGTTTTGCTTATTTTTAAATTGTGATAACTTTTGATGGAGTACTAAAGGTAAGATATAAAGTTGCATTGGACTTTATATAAATGTGTGACTCCTGATGTGTTCACTAAAAATTATATTTTTTAAAAATTACTTTTAGATTTGTGACTTTGGTGCTTCAAGGTTCCATTCCCACACAACTCATATGTCCCTTGTAGGGACGTTTCCTTGGATGGCACCGGAAGTAATTCAGAGTCTTCCGGTATCTGAAACAGTGAACAATTCGTATGGTTGTAAGTTCATTTTTACAAAAATGTTCAAATTAAAAAATGAGTTGCTTGACATGGGAAAAAAGCTGGTGACCAGGCACACTCTCCTATTGTTTTATTGATAGAATTTTTGAACTAAAAAAAAGTAAAAATTTTTTGAATCAATTTGGGGTTTTGGGGAGAAATCTCATCATGCACTTGCCAGGAGTCATGAACTTTAGGCTACAAAAAATGCTATATTTGTGCCTCAAACCTTAGATACGTTCATAGTGGAAGTTACTTGTATTGGTTTTATTGAATACTCTGTGCTTGTCTTCACCCAGGTTAGTGGCATCATCATTATACCCAATGGTAAACAACACTGCAGAAATCAGTAACCCAATAAAACATAACAATTAATGCATCAATTTTAAAATATTCACGACATCCCTAAATGACAAACAAGAACACTATTAAATATAGAAATATATAAATATTGCACAATCACAGAAAAAAATGCCATCTCGCATGTGCTGCACATCATAGCCAAATGTGTGGCATCATACACAACTTTATCACTTTGATCACCTAGTCTTTTTCATCATTATATGGATCAACACTTTTTTCAAATTTTGTTGTCCCCTGAGGATCCATTTTTTGAATGGAAAAACGCGCCAGGATGAGTTTGTATAATTTTTTGCTATTTCGGGGTATCAATACAACTGCATTTATTTATTAAAGGTGGTTCATTTCAGGGTCTCCTCTTAAAGTAGGGGCTGCTCTTTTCAGGGCGATTACCCTGCTGGTAGGTAAGGCTGTAATAGGGACAGTATCAGTTCTCTTGCCCCACCATGGCTAGCGGGAATTGCCCCTTGAGGCATGTCTATTGAAAGAAATCATCAGATTATTTGGATATTATATCATTGATGTTACTGCATTGTACCTGATCTACCTTCTGGTCATCAAATCGCGAGTTGGCCCTAAGGCATTTTTTTCTATGATCGTGCAATATTGATATATATTTAATAGTGTTGTTGTTTGTAATTTAGGTATGTCGTTTCTATGAATATTGAATATTTTAAAATTGATGCATTAAATGTTATGTTTTATTGGGTTACTGATTTCTGCAGAGTAGTTTTTTTTTGTACCTTACCCATATAATTATAGATTTTGCAAGCACTATAAAGTGGTAAACAACCTAGGAAATAACCTTTATGCTGTTGGGGCAATTGTGATTTACTTGTCCAATATTGTTTGTGTCTGTAGACCTTTACAGAGAAGAGCATGATTTTTGTATTGCACTATTACTTTCTATCATAATGGTCATAATGGTTTACCTACTAATTAGTAATAAAACACAAAAGCTTGCAGTTATCATGCTGGGTTGTTAATTATTTTAATATTTAACTCAAAAACTCTTCAAACCTTTCATACTCCGCAACATCTTCAGAAAATATAGATGTCTTCCACAACCCAATGAAAAGCTTTACAAGAAATGGCCATTGTAGTTAATTCCAGGTCATGGGTTGACCAAACAACCACAACTAGGTCTACCAATAATCCCCTTAAGAATTGTCATGGCTTTTCCCATTGAGATAAATTTGGAGGCTCTTTGTTACCTTTTGATTGACATAGTGGTTATTTACTGATTCTAACCAGTCTTTTTTTATTGTATTTAATGTAGCTAAAAGCATATAAAAAGTCACACCTCAAAAATAAGAACATTTTTTGTATTTTACAAAGCTTGGCTTGCATTAAGTAATAAAATAAATGTATTTAGTTATCTGATGTTGTTAAGACTTCTTAATGGTCATCATAGCAAATTAAATCTTAGAAATCTGGAAGAATTATAGCAAACTTGAAATACATCTCTTTAAATACTCGTGATTCAGTTTAAAACTTGCCTTATGATTAGTCGTTATCATGTTTATCATGTTATACATATATTTTACCTAATATTGATGTAATACATTATGTATATTTTGGTTAAGCAGATACAATTTCTTTTGTTTATATTTTTGTTTTTCTTCAATTAAACTATATTTTGTAAACACAAATTTCATTGTTTATTCTGTCCTAAATTTGCATGGGAAAAGCCACTACGCAATCTAGGATCTTGAGTTTAATTGCGTATACTTTGATGGCAATTAGTGTTTTATCCTTACACAGTTATTTATATAAACGATACAGTTTAGGTGGTAAATGTGGTGAATTGTGTTTATCCTTTTTTTAGGTTTTGTGGGAAATGTTAACAAGAGAGGTTCCATTTAAAGGCTTGGAAGGACTGCAAGTGGCTTGGCTCGTGGTAGAAAAAAATGAAGTAAGGCTACTTTTTTTTTTTTTTGCTCAGATACAGTTGATAGATATGAAAAAAGTATTGGGGGTTTGCAAAATAATTTTTCATCTTCTTCAAATTGAAAGTAAGTTCAACGCTTATGGAAAGATTACCAGTAGGAGCTAACACAAAGGGTCAAAGTGATGTTATTCCTCATGAATGGACCCTTTACATCTAATTGTTGCGGCTTCACATCGAGATGCTGTAGATCAAATGTTGTAGAACTACTGTACTAGTTTCTCAGTCTCAATAGGGTAACCTGGGGGTTTGCTCTTCGTGATGAAAGGAGCCATTGCGTCCAAGGTAGGGGACCAGTTTAACTCTGTCTCCCGCGAGTTTGGGCATCTTTTTACTGGCCAGGAGTTGATATTTCAGTGAGACACCTACAGCTACTTCAACTTAACTCTCCCAGCAGGAGACGTTTTACTACAAGAAGCTGTCACTTTAGATGAGAGTTTCAAAAATAAAAGAAGAAAAAAAATAAAGAAAATTACAGTTTAGTCTCCCGCAGGATGTTCAACTCCACATTAAAGGTATGTTCATAACATGTATTGGCAAGGCTGCGGCTGAACGGCAAGGTTCCTCCTCAAAGCTTTTCCATTGAATAAAGTCTTTAGTGGTGTAAACACTTCCTATTCTAGAGAAATCAGATGGGAAATCTCTCTGCTTTTAAAACTTTCCTGAACATCTCTGCTCTAAAATTTATGCGCAGCACATTGACTGTTATGTGCGGGTTTTACCATCTCATATTATGAGAACAGTTTTTTTTTAACTGATCATTTTAATAAAAATTATTAAACTAATACAATATCCTAATTTAATGTGAAGTCTAAGCAGCCATTTTGAGCTGATCATACCAAACTGGAGGTGTGAAAAATATTTGAAAAACCATTCAGATTACAGCTGTCACTTTAAAAGAATATGAAATCAAGATGCCGATTGGCTGCCAGGGGCTACTGCTTTTTTTTCTCACCTCCGCACTTGCCACTATGAATAACCTTCACTGTGGGAAGGTCACTCAGTCATACAGTTAACTCTTAGGTGATTCTAATTTACCATGAGCTCTACGTTCAGTGAAATTCGCTTTGTACGTTTTAATAATACCTCAATACTTGGTATCAAATGTTTGAAAATTGAAATTTTTCTCTTAGTTTTTACTACTTATATTTATTATGATTTTTCATGATTTTGCATCATTATTGAAAGCCCTAGCAATCCTTGCATTCTAGCAAACCAGATCTTTTATTGAGTTGTTGCTTTGATTATATCATATATATGAACCCTTTCTGCCTGTAATAGAAAGCAAGTAGTATTATTCTTTGAGACATATTAGCTGGCTGGTCAGAGAGAGAGCACAGTGGTAGATCATTCATAATGTATAATACTGGTAATAAAATCTTCATGTAATACACCATCAGGCGGCATAGTCCTTTCTATTTCCTCGCACTAGTACTGGCACATGGAGTCAAAATCCCCAGCTACTTTCAGTGTCCATCTGATATAGTTTATTATTTGAGCCCCCTTCCATACATTTGACAGCATGCTTCCACCATTGATGTACCCCAGCAAGGAATTGAATAAAGACCAATTGTTTCCAAAGCACATTCGGCCAGTCTATGTTCTTTTCTTCACCTAGTCTTCATTTAACAATGTAAAGCAATTCATTTGGTAAAGCATATGCTAAGGGTGATATTGTCAGACAGGACCAGTGATATGGAGTTCCAGCGTTAGTATAATAACTACCAGAATAACAAGTCCTATTTACAAATAAGACATGTCAATATTATGATATATCATTGTTAAATGTAATGATTATAGAACACATAGTTACATAGCATGATTCCGAAAATACATGTGTCCATTTGCTTCACCCAGGACGCGGTTGAAAAAGAAAATGAGGGGAAGTGTAAATATTATAATTTTGTTTACCTGGTTTAGAGGACAGCAAAACCCCATAAAAGCCAGCAAAAAAAATTATTGCTGACCAAGTGGAGCTCATAGCTAATCAACATTCTTTGGTAACATTCTCTAGCACAGAAAATTTGACATAAAACATTAAGGGCGACATGTATGAAGGAAGGCGCGTCGAAGTGAATAGTCGAGTCTCATTTTCAGTGTATAATGCGCCTGATGTATGAAAGTGGTTTTTGTGCGTTCATAAATGGTGTGTAAAGTTGTGATAGGCGCATTACAAAACTTAGGCGCATTAGTAATGTGCCTAACATGTATAAAGGCTATAGATAGACTGGAAATGAGAGAAGTCCTTAAAATAGCATGTCAGTGAATAGAAACTATGGGACTGATCCTGCTTGGAGGACCACAGGTCCCAGCAATACCTGGGCTCTTGCTGTATGTAGAATAAAGGGTTAGAGCAGCAAAAATACATTTCAAATTTAATGTAGTAAAAATGTAAAATGTAAAAATCTGAACAACATTATCAATGGGTTTTTTAATGTAAAATTTTAAAAACATTTTATAGGAGATATTTTTTATATTTTGGGGATATTACATATTTTTATATTAATTTAAATGATCATAGTTTTCATAAAATTTAAATAAATTTTATACAGTTTGCTAATTATAATAAATTACTTTTAATTATTGTACTGGTGGAAGTTGAGAAATATTGGACATTTTTGTCCCTTACAGCAAATCTAACTCCATTGCGACCCCTCAGGCTCAGGCAGACCACATTGAAGTAGGTCTGCCTGTCCGAGCAGTAATGCGCCTAGTTTTGCCGAACCACATTCATATATGTGTCCAATAATACGAGGGGGGTGCGATGCCCCCAGAACGCCGCCTTATGTTGGGCGCATTCGAAAGTATCGAGTCGAACAGTGCGTCTAACACTCATTAGGCGCATTAGACAGCATAGCCAGCTCAGTTAGGTGCATTGTACGCCAGAAAAAGGGTGGAAAACCCTTTCATACATGTCGCCCTAAGAGAGCATTCACACTCCATTTTCAATCTCTGCCTGTGGTATATGTTAGAATACCTTTAAAAAGGTATTCAAACGTGCTCTGTGGTGTAGCCATATGATTTAATAGACCAAATACAGACTGTTTATTACTATGTTTGGTCTAGTTTTATGCCTTTCAGTTCTGCAAGTAAAACATATAAAACTGTATACTGACTGTCAAACCATTAGTAATTGGGATTGTTTCCAGAAACATGAAACTATTTAGAATGTTGTTCTAACTTTAGTGAAATCCTTCAAACGTTCTCCTAATATATTCCTTAAAGGGGTTGTCGGCTTCGTTTTAATACAATTTATTTTTTATTTATTTATTTTTATTTTAGCATACTGATGGCTTAATAGAACAAAAGAAAAGCTTACACTTCCATCTCTTCTCACCTGCGCTCCAGCGCTGCTGCTGTCTTACTCCTGCCAAATGGGCCATCACCACTGCGCTGCTGTTTGGCTGCAGCGGTCACGTGCTATTGCCTGACATCAGCGCTCAGAAGTGAACATTCGGAAGAGTTATGTCAGGCAATGGCTTGTGCTGTTCTGTTTATCTGGAGCAAGGAAATAAACAGAAGACTGGTGGAGATGGAGGACATCGGCAGCGCTGGAACACAAGTGAGAGGAGAGGTGAGAAGAAGCTTTTTTGTTTTATGAGGCCATGAGTATAGTAAAACATTGTATTAAAATAAAGCTGACAACCCCTGTCAAATGTTTTATTTAGATCTTTAAGCAAATATAAAAATGGATGCACTTTTCTTGTTTCAGAGATTGACCATTCCCAGCTCCTGTCCTAGAAGCTTTGCAGAATTGATGCGACAGTGCTGGGAAGCTGATTCAAAGGTAATTGCATTTATAACATTCTGTTAGATACTACTGTGGCGTGCAACTGATACTTCACATTCACATCTTTGTGTTTGATTATAGAGCTGTTCATCCTGTATTTATATGTTCCCTAAATACCAAAAAATTTGCTAAAAAATCAACCTGCTTATCTTAACATTGGTTGCATTGCTGCTGTGGTCGCTTCACCCTGTATTTGGTATAGTGACAGTGTATGTTTGAGAAATATCGATAATTGACAAACCATTAGTAAAGTTAGATAATGTCATAAGGAACCTAGGGGTCTGTTCTGATCAGAACAAAGATTACCAAGAAAAGTATAACCCTAAGACTAGATAAATCTAAAAAATACCTTGTATTAAGATCTCATAAAAACCTACAACTTGAAGTAAAGTATCAGTTGCACATTGACTTTATGGTCTACATAGTAACCACTGTGTTTTGTGTTTGACTAGTATTTCACTATTAGGCCTCGTTCACACGGCTTATTCTGCCGCGTATTGGCGCCGTACTGTGCGCCGGATTTGCGCTTCAGTACGGCGCCAATCCGCGGCAGCAATTACGGTAATCCACTGCTCTCATAGAGAACAGTGGATTACCGTCGCTCCTCCCCGCTCGGCGAATCCGCCGCGGGGGGAGAAAGTGACATGCACATTATTTACGGCGCGGACGCGCCGTAAACAATGCATTGTCTATGGGGCCGGGAGCGGCGCCCCCACGCGCTCCGGCCCCGCCCCCATCCCGCCCCTTATTCACGGCGGATTTGTGCGCTCAATACGGCTCACAAATCCGTCGGGAATAAGCCGTGTGAACACGGCCTTAGGGTGTGTTCACACAGCTTATTGCAGCGTGTACAGTATGCGCCGCAATATGGCGGGTGTTTTGGAAGCTCGCGCTGATTGACATCCACTGTCAGTGGCGCGTAAGCGACGCGAACAATTGACATGTCACTTTTCTCCCCCGGCGTACAATACCATCATATTGTACGTGTGGGGAGACGAGGCGTAATTCATAGCTCTCTATGAGAGCTATGAATTACCGTAATTGCGGTGTGCATTTCGCAGCGTATAAAGTGCAATACACAGCGAAATGCGTGCACAATTGCGCCTCAAAATAAGCCGTGTGAACATACCCTTATTGGCTTATTTCTGTTGACATATAATTTATTTATTTCTTGGTGGATTTTTTATTTTTTTTTTGTATTTTCTTGTTGTATACGTGTGTGTGTCTGTAGATTTAGCTATTTTTGAGGTATTTTTCTTGTCTGCTTTAACCTAGGAATATACTAGAGCGCTAGTAGCCTAGGTGCCTGTTGGGGTCGCCTTGATTGGGGCGGCTATCCCGAATTTGATGGATAGGTAGTTAGTGGTCTGGTTAGGGAAGTTTTAAGGGATTTTCTAGGTTTTTATGAGATATTAATAAAAGGTATTTTTCTAGATTTATCTACAGTCATGGCCAAAAGTTTTGAGAATGATACAAATGTTAATTTTTACAAAGTCTACTGCATCAGGTTTTATAATGGCAATTTGCATATACTCCAGAATGTTATAAAGAGTGATCAGCTTAACAGCAATTAATTGCAAAGTCAATAGTTGCCTAGAAAATGAACTTTTTCCCCCAAAACACATTTCCACTTCATTGCAGGCCTGCCTTAAAAGGACCAGCTAACATCGTTTCAGTGATTGCTCCATTAACACAGGTGTGGGTGTTGATGAGGACAGGGCTGGAGATCAATCTGTCATGATTAAGTAAGAATCACACCACTGGACACTTTAAAAGGAGTCTGGTGCTTGGCATCATTGTTTCTCTTCTGTTAACCATGGTTATCTCTAAAGAAAACACGTGCAGACATCATTGAACTGCACAAAACTGGCCTAACAGGGAAGAGTATCGCAGCTAGAAAGATTGCACCTCAGTCAACAATCTATCGCATCATCAAGGAATTCAAAGAGAGAGGTTCCATTGTTGCCAAAAAGGCTCCAGGGCGCCCAAGAAAGACCAGCAAGTGCCAGGACCGTCTCTTAAAAGTTGTTTCAGCTTCGGAATCGGGCTACCAGCAGTGCAGAGCTTGCTCAGGAATGGCAGCAGGCATGGTGTGAGTGCATCTGCACGCACTGTGAGGCGGGAGACTCATGGAGCAAGGCCTGGTGTCAGGAGGGCAGCAAAGAAGCCACTTCTCTCAGAAAAAAACATCAGGGGACAGACTAATATTCTGCCAAAGGTACAGGGAGTGGACTGCTGAGGACTGGGGTAAAGTCATTTTCTCTGATGAATCCCCTTTCGAATGTTTGGAACATCTGGAAAACAGCTTGTTCGGAGAAGACAAGGTGAGCGATACCACCAGTCTTGTCTCATGCCAACTGTAAAGCATCCAGAAACCCTTTATGTGTGGGGTTGCTTCTCAGCCGAGGGACTCGGCTCTCTAACAGTCTTGCCTAAAAACACATCCATGAATAAAGAATGGTACCAGAATGTCCTCCAAGAGCAACTTCTCCCAACCGTCCAAGAGCAGTTTGGTGATCAACAATGCCTTTTCCAGCATGATGGAGTACCTTGCCATAAAGCAAAGGTGATAACTAAATGGCTCAGGGAACAAAACATAGAGATTTTGGGTCCATGGCCTGGAAACTCCCCAGATCTTAATCCCATTGAGAACTTGTGGTCAATCATCAAGAGACGGGTGGACAAACAAAAAACAAGAAATTGTGACAAAATGCAAGCATTGATTGTGCAAGAATGGACTGCTATCAGTCAGGATTTGGTCCAGAAGTTGATTGAGAACATGCCAGGGAGAATTGCAGAGGTCTTGAAGAAGAAGGGTCAACACCGCAAATATTGACTTGCTGCATTAACTCATTCTAACTGTCAATAAAAGCTTTTGTTAATCATAATATGATTGCACTTGTATTTCTGTATGTGATAAAAACATCTGACAAACACATAAAAACCAGAGGGCAAAAGATCATGTGAAAATATAATATTTGTGTCATTCTCAAAACTTTTGGCCATAACTGTAGTCTAAGGTTTATACTTTTCTTGGTAATTTTTCAGTGTTTGATATTGTGGTATTTATCTACCATGTATTTTTGGAGATTTTTTTGTCCTTGCCTCTATACTTTAGGACATTCATGTTTTTGGTTTTTTTCAGAGCAAAGATTAGCCGTATTTTCATTCAAGGGGTCTAAACCCTAGATTTTTTAATATAAAATCCACTGGAAATAAGTTACATCTCTTTTTTCCAAAGCGCATTATTTAATACAGTGCCTGCCAAAATCAGAATGTGAAGTTTTTTTTGCAAGCAAACTGGGTTGAAGAAACCTTCTTTCATGCATGCAAGTAATGTGTCACCAAGCTTAACCAAATTATGAGATATGAGATGTATTATATTGTCACCTTGAAATGGAGGCCAAAGATAGATGATTCACCTCCAATCTAATGTCTAAGCCTCTGGCAAATAGTTGATCATCAAAACAAAAATAAGGCAAACGCTCTATAGACCCTAGAAAATGTTGTCTACCTTGATATCAGCCCACCTAAATATTGCTGGGGTGATATAACGGTAGGCAACATTTTCTAGGGTCTATGGCGCGTTTGCCTTATTTATGTTTTGGTTTTGTAGTATATGGAGAAAGGAAAAAAGCTGAATAATTTCTTTTAGGCATACCAGCAGCTTGTTTTGCCTGGGCAGTATATATATTGGTGCTTACACTGAGATCTATAAAATAAATAACTGATGATTCCTGGTGCAATCTGACTAATTTCATTTTTTTATTCTATTTCCACTAATATACATTGCCAAAAGGTTTAAAGCAGTTAATGCTTTCCCTGTTGAATACTTCAAAACGGACATTGATTATTAATAAAATACGGTGTGATTGTTATTTAAATAACAGTTATAGACAAAATCTCACTAAACTAGTAGCACATAAACTGTTGTGTTGTCCATGTTTCTATTGAACACATTGAGTAAACAGCCACAGTGTAAGGATAAAAACGAAGAAAACCTCTGTGTAAATGACATTTCCATGCGCCAATTGGCATAAGGTGTTTCAATAAAGATGAAACTGCAAATGTTAATTTCTCTGATGCTTTGACCATTAAATAAAGGCACATAAAGCCTGATCACCTGTTTACGATTGTGTCTTAACAGTTATTAGTAAGCATTGCACAAACCCAGGTCATTCCAGATTAATGAGACACAGATACTGATGGGTTTGTTATAACATATGAAAACTACACATAAATCTGAAGTGTCATTAACCAGTTCTTGACCGGCCCGTTTAAACGCTTTCTAATGAGGCAGGTTTGAACTCTATGACACTTTCTTACACTAGGTTATGCTACTTGTTTTTTCCAAGAGAATGTTTTATTACAAAGGGATCTGGATAGGTTGGAGGCCTGGGCAGAGAAATGGCAGATGAGGTTTAACACAGATAAATGCAAGGTTATGCACATGGGGAGGAAAAATCCTTTCCCAGGATTATTTGGGGTTAAACGGAAAAATAAATCTGGAAAAGTGACTGGAGAAGACTTGGGAATCCTGGTGGACAGTAAACTTAACTGTAGCAGCCAGTGTCAAGCAGAAGCTGTCAAGGCAAATAGGATCATTGGGTGTATTAAAAGGGGCATAGATGCACATGATGAGAACATTATCCTCCCATTATACAAGTCACTGGTTAGACCACACATGGGATATTGTGTACAGTTTTGGGCATCAGTGCACAGAAAAGACATTGTAGAGCTTGAACAGGTTCAAAGGCGGGCAACAAAAATAATAAAAGGCCTGGGTGGACTGCAATATCCAGAAAGATTAGCAAGATTAGGGTTAGGGAGTTGCATATCAATTAGGCTCAGTAACTGCCTGAGCTGATGGGTCTTATCAGACCCAGATCAGCTCTGCGGTCAGTGCAGGGGATGTGTTTCCCCTGTAACTGGGACTGTTACACCAGAACTAGTTACAGAGGAAGTCACTAAAAAGTGGTATAAAAGTGCCCCTCAAAAGTATTTTTCTGACTTTATGAGGGGGTACAAAACGTAAAAGAAAGTAACCAAAAAACACACACACAAATTAAATATTAAAAAATTACTTACAGCCCAAACCACAACTTTTATTCCCGCCCCCAACGACCTTTAAACTTTATATCACCTACATATACAATAAAATGCCTATGATGGAAAAATGACACAGTTTTGCTATTGAAAAAAATAAAGTGTAAAAAACAAAAAACTTTTTTGTACTAATTTCCCTCATATTGAAAAAAAAGAAAAAAATTAATGTAAAAACTACATAAAAGTAAAGCTATCATATCATGAATGTTTTTTGGCACAGATTTTGAATGGATTCTTGGGCGGTTTTTTTGGATTTCTTCCCATTTGACTTCAATAATTACATATAATATATATATATTATATTATATATATATATATTATATATATATATATATATATATATATATATAATATTATATATATTATATATATATTATATTTATAGTGTGTTTGTGTGTTGTGTATATCTATATATAGATATACACACATTTATATATACACTATATATTTGAGTTAGGGGATCTGTATGGAAATCTATGAGGTATTTATAGGGTTCATGTATACGGTATATATAGGGGTCTCTATAGATTACCCTGTAGAGAACCTTGTAGACCTATAGGTACACCCTATTGAAATATTGGTTTATATATCATCTATACAGCTAACTATTGTGTAGATCAAAGTTTCGCAACTCTAGTCCTCAAGACCAGCAACAGGTCAAGTGTTCAGGATTTCCTCAGTATTGCACAGCTGATATCATTATTGTCAGTGCATTCTGCACAGGTGATATAATTACTGTCAGTGCATTCTGCACAGGTGATATAATTACTGTCAGTTCATTCTGCACAGGTGATATAATTACTGTCAGTGCATTCTGCACAGGTGATATAATTACTGTCAGTGCATTCTGCACAGGTGATATCATTACTGTCAGTGCATTCTGTGGGAGATCCTGAAAACATGACCTGTTGGTGGGCCTTGAGGACTGGAGTTGAGAAACACTGGTGTAGATAGATCCCTACAATGTCTGCCAAAACCAATTGAAAAACCAAATCCTAAAAAATGACCACAAACCTAAAACCGAGTCAAAATATTTAGGTTTTACTCATTCATCTTACAGAACTTTGTCGTTGTCATGTGGATACAGCCTAGTGAGCCCCAGCGGTCACGTGTCTACCAGTAGCCTCGAGGCTTTCTGCCTATCTGTGCACCCACCGCTGTATACACAACTGTCGGGAAGGCAGGGATGGTTTAATACCACCCTTGCCTTCTCAGTGGAGAGCCAGGTAAAGCTGGCAATCGGCTCTCCACTTGTGCAGCTGCGCACACTGCATGGACATCACAGAACATTGGTGCAGAGATAAATTTCAACTGCTTGGAAATTTATAGTCAATGAACAGTCGGCATCTAGTTAAACTGCAAAACAGTTTTTCTTCAGCAGTTATATGACACACATATACAGATATAAAAAGTAGGAATATATATAGTTCAGTTTGTTAAATATAGTGCATCTGTGACTGTATGACATAGCTAATTATGATATTTACCATGTGTTACTATGTTACTGTAAATCCCGTGAAATTGCATGCTATGATATGGCTTAATTGTAGCATGGTCATTATCACAGCATGTACTGTATCATTGTATAACATGCAGTTATGCAATTATGTTTTTGAACTCATACGACATGCTTAGTGTTACATTATTATTTGTATAAATTAGTAGTACAAGTAAATACAGGAAAGTTTGTAATATATCTTAATAGAGGAAAGTGTCATCTTCCCTTGCCTGCAGGCGCGCTGTAAATGTTCCCAAACCTGTTCAGTCTGTAATAAGATCAGTTATAAAAAGGGAAATAGAATATGGGTAAGGAGAGGAGGGGGATGCTGCTGCAGTCTCAAAAATTTTACTAAAAAAGCATGAAGAAAAAAGTAAATGGCTGAAGGGAGACATCTGGCTCGAGTGCAGAACACAGCATTAACATTGTGGTAGGATGAGACTGACAACTTCCTAAAAACACATAGAAAAAAACACTTATATTCAGTTACCAAGAGAAGAATGAAATGTAAAAGTTAGATGCAACATTTTACATTACATCTAACTTACACTACTCGCAAAAAGTTAGGGATATTTGGCTTTCTGCTGAAATTTATGGAAATTGTAAATATTTCACGCTGCAGTGATATTTTAGCCTGAAAATAGGCCATTTAAGTTGTAGCATGCAGTGTAAATTTTCTTATTTCAAACCATTTAATGAAACAAAAGCCAACAACAGTGGAGGGGATACACCACCAAAACATGTCAGTGCTGTTCACAAGTCGAGTTATTGACCGCTGAGGCTTAGCATCCCATTCTTCTTGAAGGGTGGCCCTCAAGTCATTGAGGTACAGCAGTACAGAGTTACAAACTTCTACACGGCGACTCAGCTGATCCTGAAGGTTTTCTAGGGGATTCAGGTCTGGAGAAAGTGCCGGCTGCTCTATTTGCAGTACCCCAGTCTCAGACAGTCGTTCCCTAGTAATGTGACCTTGATGAGCTGGAGAATTGTCATCCATGAAGATAAAATTAGCCCTGTGTTGCTTATGCAGAGGCACAATGACTGGATTAATGATGTTATTCATGTAGTAGAGGTGGTCACTGTACCATGCGAAACAATGATGCCTGTGCCTGGTGGTCAGATACCCTTGCCGGTCGTCCAGCATGCAGACCACGCTGATGGAAACAGTTACGAATGGTCTGACGTGACACTTGGTTGCCTCTCACCTCCCTTAAAGGGGTTGTCTCACTACGAAGATTATAGTTGAAAATGTGGGGACCAAAAATCTAAGGATGTATGTCCTTGGTTACTATTGGCAAAGTGCTACGGTTTTAGAGAACGGTGTTGGTTTACATGTGCTTAGCAACGGTGTTTGTTTACTGGTCAGGGAAGCAGTCTGTCCTGCCCAGGTCGTGCACATGCAAAGGAAAGGCAGTGAAGAGGAGGGGCAGGGATGTGTGTATTGGCAGACAAGGAGGAGAAGCAGTGAAGAGGAAATGCAGGGGGGTTGTGTGTATTGTATCCTCTTCACTGCTTTTCCTCCTTGCCTGCCAATACACACATCCCTGCCCCTCCTCTTAACTGCCTTTCCTTTGCATGTGCACAACCTGGGCAGGACAGAATGCTTCTCTGACCAGTAAACAAACACCGTTGCTAAGCACATGTAAACCAACCTGTTCTCTAAAACCGTAGCACTTTGCCAATAGTAACCAAGGACGTACATCCTTAGATTTTTGGTCCCCACATTTTCAACTATGATCTTCATAGTGAGACAACCCCTTTAAGTATACGGCATTCGTCATCCGGCTCCACAAAGGACATTTACAATGAAAAGACATTATTTGGCTCTGCACATCCCCAAAAAATTTTTGAAAAAAATAAGCATAGGTGCACACTGGCGAGGCAATAACATACTGTTATTATGTTATTGCCTCACCAGTGTGCACCTATGCTTATTTTTTTCAAAAAATGTTTTTGGATCTGCAGAGCCAAATAATGTCTTTTTAGTCTGTATGAGGAGTGGCTGTCTCTTTGGCTTTTTGCACTCCGCCCATCTCCACAGGTTTTAAATCAGTGCAGTGTCTTCAGTAGCTAGTCCTTTTCACTCCCTGAATTGTTGAAGTCTGAACAGGCTCCAAGAGAGGTAACGTTTTAGTGTTAGGACTCACCTGTACTGGGGTTCCCTTGACTAAATCGGGAGGTGAGCTTAAACACTTTTGATCAAAATTGTGAACTAAGAACCCCAAATTTTCATATATCCTTAGCAGTAATGCATTTAAAAAAAAAATTCCTATATGCCTTTGATGTTTTCTTAGTTTATAGTGTGCTGCTGGTATTGTTTACAATGAAGCGCTCATCAGTTTGTGATGTAGCCAAAGTACATCCACTTCTTTGCCTTTCTGTGACTCTTCCAGCCTCTCTCTATATCTGATACAACCTGCTGATGACACACTGTGATACTCTAAGCTCAGTGGCCACTTCCATCTGAGAGCATCCTGCTTGAAGCCTCACAATGGTGAGGTACTGTTGATCAATTGTAAGGTGTTGTCTTGGTCTCATGATGTCAAAATGTGAACAGAATGGTGAGGAGGACTGTTTAAATCCCAATTCAAATTGATCCTCTAAATGTATTTGCCGATTCAGGGATCAAACACCTACTGTGAATTTTGTCATTAATCTCCTTATTAGAGATAAGCAACTTATGCAAAAAGTACTGAAACACCGAACACTTGGACATATGCATTCTAAAGCCAATACATGGTCTCATTTAGTTAATTTAAAAAAAAAAATTCAGGAAGTTTGATGTTCAACCTAAAGCCAAATATCCTGAACTTTTTGTGAGTAGTGTAGTTCTAAACATCTATCGCTTCTGGTTTAAACAAAAAGTACTCTTCAACAACTACGATCTAATATTGCTAGGAAAGAAGAACTCTTAGCAATGTACAATTCACATTTTATTTTTATATATATATATTGTATTTATATATTTGTATTTATTTATGTATACATGCCGTCCCTGATGCTTATGTCTTGTAGAAAAGGCCGTCATTCAAACAGATTATTTCGCACTTGGAGTCCATGTCAAATGACAGCAAGCTGCCAGACCAATGCAATTCATTTCTGCACAACAAAGCTGAGTGGAGGTAAGAATATAGATTTTTCTAGGTCATGCACATTAACTTGAAGATTTCCACAGATTTATCAGACATTAGTTTTATTTTGGGTTAGCTTTGCATGCTTAGGACCATGCTTTCTCACAGAAGGTGGAGATAGAAAGACAACTCCTACAGATTTTATTTTTTCCGCTTTAGGTTTGTTACTTTTTAGCCCCTGCTTTTGTGACCAAGAGTTGACCTGAATGTAGTCCAGATGAGTCGTGTTTTCATGTTCAGATTTCCATATGTGCTTGTTCTGGGGGACTTACATACACAGTAATTCATTTGAATAGTTGCCATTCACTCATATATTTTGTGGAGGAAAAATTATCTAAAAACCAGTGGTAAAATCACCTGTTTGATAGTGGTCTTGAGAGCTGGATTGCAAGCTTGAGAGCTGTGGTAGCTTTCCTATAAAAAGGTTTGTCTGTGTCTTTAAAGGGAATGTGTCATCAAAAAATGAATCATTGTTTAAGTCCCATTTTTATGTTAAACACATTTTTTAGGAATTTTTGGCTGTTTTATTTTTCACATCACTTTTAATATTTTTTAATAATTCTTAAGTCCTGCAGTTTTCACTTTGACCACTAGGCCTTGTTTGCACTGCTTTAACAGCAGTCAGAGAGATGTTTTACAGTAGCTTCATTTACATAGGAGACTTAAGACTGACTCAGTCCCATTCACTTCTATAGGAGCGTTTTCTAGGCATGCTCTGAGACTTGGGAAGAAGTCACTGTGCAGGGCGGTGAAAGGGTGAACTGTGACAACCCTCTTATGACAGGTTGACCCTTTGTGTTATCTAGTCACACTGTGTCTCCTTTCATTTGACCCTTTTTGTGCTGATAAAGCAGACAATTTAGAATCTTTCTCTACAAAAACAGGAAGTGTCAGACTATTATTCGGCTTAGTGGCCAAAGTGAAAACGGGCAGGACTTAATATTATAAAAAAAAAGATAGAAAAGTGATATGGAAAATTAAAAAAAATAACCAAAAATTCTCAAAAAATGTGTTGATCATAAAAATGTGAGTTAAACAATAAGTAATTTTTTATGACACATTCCCTTTATGACACTAGGATACCATATAGTTATAATATAAGGGTGAGTACCACCCAAGAGAAGATATTTTGCTGAAAAGAAGATATTATAGTCCTATCTTTTTGGTTGTCACAAATTTTTCCCACTGATGAGTCTGTATATCATAGACAAAATGCTTTTGGGATTGTTTCAGTAGGATGCATTAGAGTGATATAGGGTCAGTTTGTGGGATCGTCCTTTTTGGGGTGGCTACTCCGCTAAGGATTAGCTCTGAGAAATAGTTTAGGGTGAGACACTTATTTTGAATACAGGCTATACTCCACCATCTGGATATGAAGAGCTTCCATGCAAGTTTACACCTGGATCACAAGAGAAATAATTGAACTGAGTGGACTTCTGTTATAAGTAAATTCCAACTAAGATATCTTTTTGTGCCATACTATTTGTATTTTCTATGAATAACATTATTAAAAGATATGTTTTTTGGGGAAATCAATTTATTTTTCTGTGATTATGATATTGCGTTTTTTTCCTGCTAATGATTATGGCTATGAGTATATACCATATAGTTAGCATGTAGCTATGGTGTATATCCTGCACATTTGAAGGACCATACCAAGTGATATATGTCTCTAATTTATACATTTGCAGCAACATTATTTTCGATGTGCCCTTTAGCTTTTCATTCTTAAATACAAATTTCAATTTAAAGCTATGAAAATGTAGCCTCTGACTGTGTAGAATATTAAATTATTAGCCAACTGCCCATATGAAACCAATGAACCAGTGGACACATTGGCCTCAGAACCTTTTATGTTTTCGGTACTGGTTTGGCTTACAATTTAATATGGATAGGAAAATGATGCAATTAATGGGATTATCCCATTAATTATTTCCATAAAAAAAGTCATAGAAGTTTGTTTTACAATAAAATAAAAAAAATCTGTGCTGCTGGACAGAATCAGTCTCCTTCCCCTCCTAGCAGCTGAAAATACAGTCCATGAGTACGCCCCCTGAAAAATGAGTCCTCTCAGCTATACTGCTATGTGACTATAGAGTCTCTGCTCTTTCCCAGACAAGCAGACAGCTATTTGTGTTGGTGGCCTTGTCGTAAAAAAAAAAAAAATGGGTCAATATGCAGAGAACTGGCAGCAGGGAAAGTGACTGAGCATGTGTGTCCACCAGCACTTTCTTATTAGGTGGACGTGCACATTGCAGTACACTCTGAACACTAGGTGGCATATTCTATTTAAAGGGGTTGTCTCATCTCAGTTTCATAGGATACATGAATGAAATAATGCAGCTTTGCTCTATCACTTCCTGGTCAAGCTGTCTGTAATTAGCAATGAACTCCCTGTATTAAGACCTCTCTGTTTATTAGTCTAGATTAAATAATTACTTTCTCTGAGGTCAGGAGAAGCTTCTGAGCTAATGTAAACAGTAGTGTGATTTAGTCTTTTGTATGAAAGATCAGATAACACACGAGCTCTCACAGGCTGTGACCTGTGTGATGACATCACTCCCTGCTATCAGATAGAACAAACAGCAGGGGAGGGGGAGATGTACACAGGTCGGTCACTTGGGGAACCAGAGAGAGCACAGAAGGTGATAAAATCACTTGTAGCTCCTTAACAAAAAAATTAACAAAGCAATATATTTGGAAAACATCTTAATTTAGTGTTCCCTACATTTTGAAAGCTAATCTTTGTAGCAAGACAACCCCTTTTAGTATAATTGTGACTCTTCACCAGGTCATTTTTTAGCAGCAAAAAATAACAAATATTGTTAATTCTTTATGATTTATATATGAAATATATTATTTAATGGTGCGACAAACTCTTTAAATTCCAAAATAACCTTTCGAAACATGCAGATCGGTTTTATGCAGTGAGAGTCCCCATAAAGATCAATGAAAAAAAAAAATTTACTTATCGGTAGTCTTATTTTTTCCCTCATAATAATTGTGCATGAACCGTCTCTCAAAATCCTGCCCTTGTCTCTTACATCCACAATCTGGAGCCATCTGCTTCTTTAATTCTTTGGAAAGAGAATTTACAAACCACTGTATCATCAGGGGGATTGGTACCACAAGTTTCCCACTGCAGGCTATATTAAGAAACGATGGAGCACGTCCAGGGAAAACTGTTACAGAGATACCAAAATATTCAACGCTTGTAATGAAATGTGAGCAGAACAATCAGAAACTGAGCAAAGGCAGACACTGTGGACGATACAGGGTGTACACCAGGGTGTACAAACAAACTAACAACAGTGCATCTAATTGCAAGTGAAGTTTAGAAGGTTCGAGCTGCAATAGTACATAATGGAAAAAGTGACTCCAGGTCTCAATCACATGATGTGAGTATAAATAGCAAGATTCCCGTTTTGAATCTGCTGTGAAGATTTCGGAGCCTCGTGAACTCTAGATGGTGGTTGTAATTTCTTGCTCCATCTACTGTTAAGGAATACAAATTTCAAGTTTATTTTCACGCAGTATAAAATAAAAATATATGGTTTGTTCTGTTTGGTAACTGCCCCCCATGCTGCAATAAAAGCATTAATACAGTGGAATGTATTTAATATACAGTACTGTGCTAAAGTTTAGGTGTGGACAAAATACTATAAAGTAGGAAAGCTTTCAAAAATAGAAGTGCTAGTAGTTTATTTTTATAAATTGACAAAATACAAAGTAAATGAATAAAAGAGAAGTCAAAATGAAAACACTCTCTTTGATGTGACCACCATTGGCCTTCAAAACATCTGATCTAAATACAATTGTACATAGTTTTTAAAGGAACTCAGCTGGGAGGTTCTTCCAAACATCTTGGAGAAGTCAGCCCAGATCTTCTGTAGATGTGGCTGTTCAGACCCATCTGTCTCTTCATGTAAACCTAGAAAGACTGGATGAAGATGATGGCTCTTTGGGGGCCACATCATCACCTCCAGGACTGCAAACGCAAAGGAAGGTCACACCAAATATTGATTTGATTTAATTTTCCACCTTGTTTATTGTTGAAAATAAACTATTAACACTTTTGTATTTGAAAGCATTCTTACTTTGCAGGATTTTTTCCACACCTGCCTAAAACTTAAGTACAATTTTGTATGTGTAAATTACCGGATCACTGTGACATCAATTTTAGGTGAACAGCCATTCTTCTAAAACAAAATAGCTGGGACCAGCAGGCCATGTAAGTTGGGAACTCTTTGCTGTGGCTTATAGATATTTCTGAGTAGATGCTCCACATCAATAATGTCTATATATATCCCTAATGTACAGGGCTGTGCAATCAGCCACCAAAACGTCCAATTCCTCTATCCACACAGTGAATGAATTTGTAACTGGGATAACTGACCCATGTGGTTGGATGACCATGTTACATGCTAAGGTATTTGTGTGGGCTAATAGAGGGGGACCTGACACCAAATTGTTTCTAATATAGAGGACACTGTGGCCCGCACTAACCAACTAGGGGGTAGGAGTTAAGGAAGATAGATGCCACATCACCAAGTCACCAGTGTAGTCAGCACCCACATCAAAGCCGTAATAAGCAAAGATGGAGTGGGGGGGAGCTGTCTCTTCCAAACTCACTCCACTGTGCCCTGCACTCAGCAGTGTCCTAATGTACACTAACCAGTGTAATGGGGGAGGTTCCAAGCTGGGGAAGGGAGTGAACCTACCCACTAGTCTATCATAATTAGTGATAACAAATTGAAATCCTGGTTATCACTGATTTTTGATAAGTAGGGGCCTTAAATTGGTAGAACATAACATGCAGGAATATAATTTCTAAACTGTCCAAAATGCCTATAAAGGTATGGCACGACAGAAATAACAGTGCGAGACTGAATCCGGCTTTAATTCTAACTATTTACCTGTCCATGTGGCAATAGTGAATCATACGAACCAAGTCACGATGAGGGGCCTGACCTTATTGCTGTCCAGTTATATAATTTGTCTAGGATGCTCCAAATTGCTATTTCTCTTCAGTCTCTAGAGTTTTATGTTATTTGCTAATTATCATCTTTGCACAGATGGTTGCAAATCCAATGGTGTCCAGATGCTGAGGGTTTAGATATGAGGTGATCTGTATTGTATGTGATTGTTATGTGTAGTTATGTCTGTATTTTGTTTTATATTCCCTAATGCCACTGAACCAATAGGACAACTACACTCTACAATTGTAATTGTCAACCCAAATTCTCAAATGTATGTAGATGCTTTTAATCCTAAATATACAATTATAGAACCCTCTATTGTAAAGCAATCTTTCACCCCTCAGTGACAAAGTATTTCTTTTAATTTTTCAAAAGCTGTACCTTTATCAGGGTTTTTTTTTTTTTGCATAAGTTTTTTATTTATTTCTAGCACCACGTATATATCTTTATTGATCAGCTCAGAAAAATTCTGCCTTTGTTTTTAGCAGCATACAAAAAATTATCATGATTAGTATATGATTACAGCAAATTAATATAGTTTTTTTTTTTTTTCACTTTTGCAGAACAAAACATTTTTTACATTGCTGTATTCCAAGCCCCATAACATTTCTATTTTTGTGTAAACGGAACCATGTGAAGATTTTATCGATACCACTTTGGGGTACATAAGAATCTTTGATTGCTTTCTATTGTGTTTTTAGGGAGCAGATGAACACAAAATAACAGTAGTTTTTCTAACACATTTACCAAATGTGACCAAGTAGTGCAATCATTTTATAGTTAGTCGTTACAGGTGTAGCTAAACCAATTATGTATAGAGGTTTTTTTAATTTTATTTCCATAAATTGGGATTTTATAAGGGAAAAATGTAATTTTTTTTTATTTGGGATTTTTCTATTAATTTATGTATTTATCACATTTATTTTTTTTTCAGTCCCACTTAGCGACTAAAAACATGCATTAATCACTCGTATACTGCACTTCATTACATTTGTAGTAAAGTGTATTACACCTGTCAATTTAACATTGCCAGTCATCCTATTGGGTCCTATCTATGGCCTATTATATATACAGTTAAAACAGACCTGTGGACCTTTAGTAGGCCTCTGGCTAACAGTTAACCCCATTAGCATCCTGCAATAAAATTACAAGGATGCCATTGGGTGACAGAAGAAGCCCTCTACCTTTTTAAAGTCATTTACATGCCATGATCACTGCTACCCTGTTTCCCCAAAAATAAGACACCCCCAAAAATAAGAATTTTTTTTTTTATGCAATTCAGAGTTTGGCTGCTGATGTTTGTGATGAAATCACTACAATATATTAATACGTGTTGATGTTTTGTTCAACAATAAATGTGAAATATTGTTCATAGAAAAATAAAACATCCCCTAAAAAGAAGTCTTAGCTCGTCTTTAGGAGCAAAAATTAATATAAGACACTGTCTTATTTTCGGGAAACACAGTATCTGCTTAGTGGTTTTTCAGCTGGAATCTGCATTCTCTTGAATTCTGACCATTAGAACAGGAGTTAGTTGTCATCCGAAAGCCGAGCCCCTGCTTCACCCAACAAGGGATGTCCATGGCAGCTTATTACTGCCCTAAAGTAAAGAGGCGCATAGGTGGTCACTTACTTAGACTCCATTCATACTGCTGTCGTATCTTCCATTTCTGATGGAGTAATGACAGGTCCAGAGCTGCCCTTACTTACCTCTTGACTTATCCAAAGTAGAGTGGCGTGAGGGGACCAGCTTTAAAATAAAGTATGATTTTATGATACTGAGTCAAGAGATGTTGGTGCTGTATGTACCTATTCGTGACCACCCAGTGGTTATGATGTGGGTTATACCCTGTTGAGGGTTTTGCTAACATGTCACAACATCGTATTGAGAATATATTGTTACATTACATAGTTACATAGTTAGTATGGTTGAAAAAAAGACGTATGTCCATCAAGTTCAACCAAGAGTGGAGAAATATGTGGCTGATAGGAGGGGAATAGGGAATTTTTAAGCTTTGTTTCCCTTACTGATAAAAAATTGGAACCCATAAATGAATATTAAATTTCTGCTCCCAAAATTGCCATCAGACTGGATCTAGACAATTTATACAGCTACATAAGTATTAATATTATTTAGTAGTAAGTAGTTATCTAAACCTTTCTAGAAACCCTCAACTGTTCCTGCTGTGACCAGCTCCTCAGGCAGCTATTCCGCAGATTCAGTTCTCCTGGTGAAGAAGACTTTACTCTTGGAGATTGAATCCTTTTTCCTCTAGAAGATGAGAATGATATACAGGAGTTTATAATGAAATCCGCTGAAGGGTAAGGCTATGTCTACACAGCTTACGTTAAAATACCGAAAATTAGACCGCATTTTAACATTGCTGTACTGCGGGGTTTGTGCCAATAACCATGGTTGGTTTTTGGATTTGCTGCCAGCCCTGTACATTGTGACTGTACAAGAATCCGATGGGAATCTGCAGGAAGATAGAACATGTTCTATATTCCGGAAGTTTAGAAAGCCACCAGTAGATAATCCGTGCGGTGTAGATTACAGCACGGGTTTTTGTATTGCGGTCTATGGGGCACTGGTTACAGTCTGATTTTCGGCAGTTTCTAAATACTGAATCCGGCGAAAATCCGACCAGAAACCAGTGCTGTGGATAGTCTAAGGGTGATCACATTAGCATGATGGATGCCTTTGACTTATAATGGAGTCCATGATATTTCTGGGATTCTTGATGGCCAGAATAGCATTATAGACTATGCGTTCCTTGCCTTGGAGAACATCAGAGCCCTTAAGTGAACTGAATTAACGTCCTTAATTGGAGAGTGCAGGTACTACAGAAGCAATCTATATTTCTGTCATGTATTAAATTACAAGGTAGAAGCAAATTAACAAAGATCTCTCCAACAAACAAAGGCAAAACTTAATCATTTCTGTTTCCGACATGGTTTGAGAACCGCCAGTGGTTGAACAATTGAAAATTTAAAAAAAGTTTATTTTCTATGTATTTTATTATTCCAAACTAACCCTCACGGCTTCAATCCTATTTCACTCCATTCTCTATAAGAAAACAATAAAGACTACCCTTAATTAAACAACAGATATTTTCCTTGTACGATCGGAAGTGAATTGGTTATTTTTCTCACCGTAAAAAAGGTAGAGGGGGGCTCTCTCTTTATATTTTTACCTTTCATTGTGTAAGTACTATTTAATGAGGAGTCACCACCGTCTCAGCCTTTACTTTGGTAAGATCAAACCTTTCTGCTGTTCTGTGCTTCTGTAGCGAATCTGTCTTAAGTGATAGGTGGCCATCTATCTGGTTTTGTAATGTTGACAGCGGAGAGGCATTTGCCAAAAAAAAAGTAGGCTTGCTCTGAGCTTATAAAAAGGTCAAAAGAACAGTATGTAGAATTCAAACCTGAGATATCAAAATCTTTGTATAAAAAAATGTCATCTTCTTCTCATTTGATCACATTGCTTAGATCCTTATTTCTGGAACAATTCCCATCGCTGGCCGCCTACCGATTGCCAGTGGGGTATATTTTAATTCCTAGCGGTAACCCAATCTATATTTCTGCATTCCCTGATAAAAAATATTGGCCTTTGTAAAGGACATTTTTTTTCTTTGTTGTAGCTATGAATACGTTACCATGTGGTCTGTGTGTGCTCTTGTTCCACTTTTATTGCAAAAAATAAAAAGTATAATAAAATCTCATTTTTGTCAGGGCTTTGACCATATACGGTATATTTAAGCTCCCTGTGCGAAATCCGAGAGCGTCTGTAAAAAATGGTGTTTATTTGAGTCCTATAGTTTTGTATTTGATGCCCCACGATGTAAAATATCATCCTACTTGCATTAGCTTTAATAGAAACACTGGATACGCGAGGAGCCGTCTACTGTGAAGTCTATTTTAACAATGTCAATAGAAAATACTGAATCCACATTACTTAATATGAAGGTCACATTTTCAAGCCAGACTTGTTAACATCTGAACAGGGTGAACAGTCAAATAAGATATTGGTTATGAGGGCATTGTGAAGGTATCAACCTACAATGATGTCCTCAGGGGCTACAGCAATTACCAGCAATTACTAAAGTTAGATCAGGACAATTATATATATGAAATATCAAGTGGCTATATTACTGAATTGAGCCAAAACGTAGCTACTTTATTGTTTTATTTGGTGTACTCTTCAAAGAACTTATCATCATCTATTTTCCCAAGTGAAGGACTTTTAACATGGACCAATGATCGGGTGAAGAATTGTTCCTGATGTAAAGAGCCAGCTAAAAAGTGAACTCATTGGTAGGCTGATCACATCTATTAGCTGGACAATAAAGTCATTGTTTATCAGCAGGGGATCTCCCGAAACAGGGAATGTGCTGCTGAAAAACAATGTATGTCTCAGGGGAGGTGGGATGAATAATCATAAACAATAGTAAGAACAATTGTACATTCCAACCCCTCTCTTAATAGCAAATTGTTCAATGAAACGTCCTATTTGGTTGCTGTTGCTCATACGACCACTCAATCTGCCCTTCTAAAAGGACACCAAGCCAGCTGCTGTCTGTTGGTGACCTGCCTCGTTGAGAAGACCACCCCTGAGCTACACTAGATAAATTTCATGTCTTTCAAAGTATTTTGAACTTTGAAAGACCAGTTTTCATTCCAATATTGAAGTGGTATTCTGAAAACTTGACTCCTATTGAAAGTAGCCAACAAATTGTAATGATTCAGCGTTGGTAGCATAAAAACAGGATATTTTATTTGAAAAAATAACAACATATGAGAACACACTTCTGCGTTTCGAACCCTGACTGATTACGGTTCCAAATGCGTAAGCGTGTTCTCAGTCAAGACACTATTTTTAGATGTTGTCTAAGTTGACCTGCAGACGCTGGTTGACTGCAGTGGTCACGTGATTCTGCTTGCATCACTGTTCGGAGCTGTTCACGGCACATGACCACTGCGGCCAATCAGCAGCTGCAGTGGTGACGTCCCATTTGGAAGTGAATGAATGTATACAGAAGACCTCATGACCATGCAACAATGACTCACTAGACTCCAAGACTCCTACATATGCATACACTACTATACCAGTGCTTTACAGGCTCTGCCCCTCACCAGCACTCCTAAAACACTAAAAGACTTTAAAGCTGTGGCAAAACAACTTCCACCATTGAGTTGTCAATGAGTTGTAGCTATGCAATGACTGAAGAACATCCGGTTGGGGACCAAATTCTTAATAAGACTTTTTTAAATAATGTGAAGAACCTCTTTAAATTAGGTTCTCATGCTCGTAAGTGTAAGGCTATATCTACAGAGCATGCAAAGACGATCGTATTTTCGGTGGTTTTAGGATTCTAAAAACGTTGAAAATCTGATAGTTTTGCATGCCCATAGACTTTAATAGTAGTCTACACGGGTCATTTTTTTTCTGATCATTTTCTGGCGCCGGCGGATTTAGGAACTTGTTTCTAAATACACCGGTATTTTGAGTTTTGTCGTCAGTTTCCCATACACTACAATCAATTGTATGGGCCGACGGAGAAAAAAATGAGAACCGACCGTGGTTTTTGACAAAACAGTGACAAAAATCGCGGTCGTGCATCGGACAAAAGCTGGGCAGCTTTCAGACGGTTTTTGTCCGATGCTGTGTGGATCCAGTCGAAGTGTATTAAGTGTATCCATCAGCCAAAGATAGATAATGCACCCATTCAAGAACAGATTATGGGCCCCTTTTAGCCAAAATCTCGTTGGAGAACAGCTACTTATGTCTATCCAACAATCCATTTGCTTACTACATTCAAATTATTAGCTCATACATTTTCCTGTAGCCTATTAGACAGTAGTAAGCTGCTTTTAAGATGATAGTGGCCCGCAATTGCCCACTGAGCCCCTGTGCAGCTGCAAAGGTTACCCCAGTGGTGTGTCTGACACTGCATTGATCCCGAAGGCTATTGATCTGAACACATGATCTCTCATGGGATTGATGGGATGTATTAAGATCACTTGTCTGAAGGTTGTACATTATACGAAATATAATTCCCGGTGCATTTTCTGTTCTGCAGATGTGAAATTGAAGAAACACTGGAGAGGCTGAAGAAACTGGAGCGAGACTTGAGCTTTAAGGAACAAGAGCTGAAAGAACGAGAAAAGCGTTTAAAAATATGGGAGAAGAAGCTGACAGAGCAATCGCACACTCCGGTAGGTGATTTGTCACCAACTGCATTTAGTTATTTGGAAACTTTAGATCCACTAATGGTCACCCAGCATGCCTTACACCTCGAAAGCCTCAATGACATGCATGAGCCAAATGTTCAGCACTGACTGCCTCTAGCCTATAGCGCTCTCTCCTTTAAGGTAGGTAAATACCCAAATATAATATATGTCATATAAGGTAGACATGGTGCAAACCAAGCAAATGGCTGTCATTCATTAGGATCTTCAGTGTGTGGTTTGTAAAAGGGTAACTAGATGAAGCTGTCCAGACAGGGGCGTAGCTATAGGGGGTGCAGAGGTCGCAGTCGCTTCTTTGCCCAAGAGCATGAGGTGGCCCAAAGGACCCTCAGTCACATACGACTACACCAGTATTATCAATGGCACATGGTAGGTGGGGGGCATTGGGTTTGCATTGGGGCACCAGAGCTTTAAGTTACACCCCTGTGTCCAGAGATGCTACTTTTATAGGCTGGGGACACCTTTGCAATTCTTTTAGAGCACTGTATGTACAGTATTATTAGTAATAAAACATTTCTGCAATTAGTTCCGATAATTTTTTTATGTTTTTTCTTCTGCAGCTTGCATATCTAACAATACACTGCAAGCTGCTTGATTTTGTTTGGATTTAATCCCGGCAGCCAGCTCCTTGTCCACTCAGTCTTCAGCCCGTCTTCTCTTGTTCAAAATTCACTTCTAAATTCAAATTCATGTCAAATCAGATTTGATTTTAGATGCACTTTCATTAAAGGAGAGAAAAGGTTCTGGAGACACAGCTGATGGCCCTTGGGATTGATACTAAGGGCCTCATGTATGAAAACTGTCTCAGTCTAAGACCTGCTTTGTTGCCCATAGCAACCAGTCAGTGCTCCCCTTTCATTTCATATAAAAAATGGAAGGGGAGCTCTGATTGGTCGCTATGAACAAAAAAGAAGGTCTTAGACAGTTTTCATACATGTCCCTCTAAATGTAATACATGAATGCTGCAGGAAGAGAATGAAAAGAATAGTAGAAGCAATTGCAGACATGTTTTATTCCAAACTATACATACAATGTACAAAAAATATGGAAATACTGCCATGAGAAAAAATATGTACACCCTCTTTGATTTCTATGGTTTTATGTATCAGGATGTAATAAAAAAACTTCTGGCCTTTAGTAGGTCTTAAAATAAGGTAAATACCACCTCAGAAGAACAACAGTAGATTCCACCATAACATTGTGTTTTCAACAAAAACTAGACCAAAATGCAGAAGCAGTGCAAAAGCGAATTAAGTACAGCCTAAGGGCACTTTCACACGGTGCGTTTTTGGCGCAGTTTTTCTGTTGCAGTACTGCACTACAGTGAAATTGCCTTTATTAACAACAAGCTTGGAAAGGTGTTGCAAGTGAATACTACAAAACTACAAACACATAGAGCGACATGTATGAAGGAAGGCGCGTCAAAGTAAATAGTTGAGTCTCATTTTCAGTGTATAATGCGCCGGATGTATGAAAGTGGGTTTTGTGCGCTCATAAATGTTGTGTAAAGTTCCCCGCCCCTCGTCTACGTGTTTGGCGCATTACGAAACTTAGGCGCATTAGTAATGCGACAAACATGTATAAAGGCTATAGACAGGCTGGGAATAAGAAAAGTCATTAGAATAGCATGTCCGTGAATAGAAACTATGGGACTGATCCTGCTTGCAGGACCACAGGTCCCAGCAATACCTGCACTGTGCTGGCTCTTGCTATATGTAGAATAAAGGATGAGAGCAGCAAAAATAAATTTAAAATTTAATGTAGTAAAAATTTTAAATATAAAAATCTGAACAACATAATCAGTGGGTTATTTAATGTGATATTAGTTTTAGATTCTGTTAATTTTAAATATATTTTATAGGAGATATTTTTTATAGTTTTGGGATATTTTACATTAATTTATATGATCACATTTTTCATTAAATTTAAATAATTACATTTTATACAGTTTGATAATTATAATAAATTATTTTATTAATGTACTGGTGTAAGTTGAGAAATATTGGACATTTTTTCCCTAACAGCAAATCTAGCTCCACTTCGACTCCTCAGGCTCAGGCAGAGCACATTGAAATAGTTCTGCTTGTCGGAGCAGTAATGCGCCTAGTTTTGCCGAACCATATTCATATATGTGTCTAATAATACGAGTGAGGTGCGGCGCCTCCATAACGCCCCTTCATGTTGGGCACATTCGAAAGTGTCGAGACTTACGAACAATGCACCTAACACATTCATTAGGCGCATTAGACATTGTAGCCGGCTCAGTTAGGTGTATTGTACACCAGAAAAAGGGTGAAAAACCCGATCATACATGTCGCCCATAATTGATTACTGGCCTGCAACACCTTTCCAAACAATTTAGGAAATTTAAAGGAGCTTGCTGTTTTACTGCAGTATAGTGCTGCACCAGAAGAACCACACCAAACATATCACAAAACTGCACTGTGTGAAAGCCCCCTCACTGCTTCCATGGGAATTTAGAGGGCAAGTAGCAGCTGGGTTCTGCAGTGGCAGTGTTGAGTATGGTGGATCTCTGCTGCATTGGCTTCTCTGAATGGAGATGTTCAGACATGCCAGGAAAATAACAATGTCATAATAAGCATTTGTCAGCTGTTTCTTGACCAGCTCTTGAAGCCAGCCAAGGTTGGTTAGAAACAGGCAGCATCTGACCACTCAGCTCAAATAGAAGAAGTAAACCATAAAACAGGCATCTCTGCGGTCGTGCATGAATTGTATATGAAAATGATATGTACTATAAGGTGATTTCTTATGCTTCCAACTGTCCTGACGCTACACTTTTGGAAACTAAACGCTATGATTCTTTGCAGTAAGGCGAGATATATGTGAGCATCATCTTTTCTGCAGCTGATACATACATACTAATAAGATGCTTCCAGTCTTCTTATGTACTTGTATATGATTTAACAATGACTACTAAATGCATAGATTTCATCACAGTGTGTATGGTTTGAACTCGCCACCGACTCTTTATTAGCACTGCTTGGCTAATTAAACATAAACATATTTCCTTCTATTAAGCAATGTATCACCTGGTGATGATTGACTATTACATACAAGTGATACAGATAGATTATACCATTGCTATGCTGTTTCCATTATTTTAATGGGAATTATCAGGCCGCTGTATGGGTCTTCCACTATACTGTAAAATAAACATATTTACAAGTATTGACCACACCAACAATAAGAATAAAATAGTTATTAAACAAAAGATGTTTCGAGATATAATGGATCCTACCATTTAAGGTGGTCATAGAGAATATATATAAATACGTGTGTGTGTGTATATGTATATATGTATGTGTGTATATATATATATATATATATATATATGTGTATATATATATATATATATATATATATGATAAATCCTCCCCACAGCATTTATGATAGATATATATGAGATAGATCGATAGATAGATATTGGATAGATAGATATTGGATAGAATAGATATTGGAAGAAGTATTGGAAGATAGTATTGGATAGATAGATATGGATAGATAGATAGGAATAGATAGAGATAGATAGATAGATAGATAGAGATAGATAGATAGATATGAGATAGATAGATAGATATGAGATAGATAGATATGATAGATAGATAGATATGATAGATAGATAGATATGATAGATAGATATGAGATAGATAGATTAGATTAGATTAAGCAGTGGGGAAGATTTATCAGTAGTGTCATAAAATGTATCACTTTAGATTATTGTGTAAAATTGCAGATTTATAGAAAAACATTGTGACAGGTTGGTCACCGCTTTTCTATGTCATTGCTGGTGTACATTATATATGCTTCTTCTTATGAAACAAATTGTGGTATTTTCTAGCTCCTCTTAGCCATGACCCTCAAAACTTGTCGAGGGAGGTATAAAGGTTTCTAAAACACATGCTAAAATTGGTGCACACCATGAATTCTACTTCTTGACACATTTTATGCAAGAATTCTGCCACATCTTGCAGAGTAGATCTCCTCCAATAGACTGTGTGTACAGGCGTCAAAGTAAACACTGGAGATCAACTAAAAGTCAGTATTACAAGTAAAACTAACAAAAAAGGCATTTTATTCGTTGACTTGTCTACTCTACAAGCTTTTCATTTAAAGGGGCTTTCACAGGTTTTATTCTGGGTATAAAGAAAACGCGAATGTGCCAAGTGGTTTATGCTGTTGTATCTGAGAGCAAGATATGATAGAGAGAAGGTGAATGAGATATATAGGGTTATATGATTTGAAGCAGGATTTCTGAGTAAAAGCAGAACAAATCCTAAAACTGAAAGTACTGCTCACTGCGCCTACATACAGTGATTGACAGTTTGCTCTGTACACACTCTAATACAGGGAAAGCTGTAGACGTTGACACTGGCCTTTTGCGGGTACTATTTAATGAAGCTGCCAGTTGAGGACCTGTGAGGCGTCGATTTCTCAAACTAGAGACTCTAATGTACTTGTCTTGTTGCTCAGTTGTGCGGGGGGCGCGGCCTCCCACTTCTCTTTCTACTCTGGGTTTGAGCCTTTTGTGCTCTTCTCTGAAGAGAGTTTTTACACACACCGTTGTAGGAAATCTTCAGTTTTCTTGCCAATTTCCCACGTGAATAGCCTTCATCTCTCAGAACAAGAATAGACTGTGTCGAGTTTCACAGGGGGAAAGTTTCTTTTTTTTCTGGCCATTTTTTCGGGGTTTAAAACGAACCAACAAATGTAATGCTCCAGATTCTCAACTACTCAAAGGAAGGTCAGTTTTTATAGCTTCTCTAATCAGCAAAACCATTTTCAGCTGTGCTAACATATTTGCTCAAGGGTTTTCAAGGGAGTTAAAAAATATCCAATAGCTTTCTTACACAGTTAGCAAACACAATGTACCATGAGAACACTGCAGTGATGGTTGTTGGAAATGGGCCTCTATACCCCTATGTAGATATTGCCTTAACAACCAGACGTTTGCATCTAGAATAGTCATTTACCCCATTAACAATGTATAGAGTGTATTTCTGATTAATTTAATGTTAGCTTCATTGAACAAAAACTGTGCTTTTCTTTCAGAAATAAGGAAATTTCTAAGTGATCCCAAACTTTTGAACAGTAGTGTACATGATGTACTGAGATATACTACAACTAAGAGCTGTATTTTTCAGCTTGAAACGCGATAGCGGTTCAGTGTGCCTTGTGCAGTTGGCTGGGCATGTGCTCCTTTTGGATTCTAGTTACATAGTTATACAAAAACAGAAAAAATAGACTTCAGGGGCTCACCCGATAGCAGCTGATTCTGATCCTCATTCCGGGGTAAATAGCTGTTGCTTAACCACAAGATGCAAGGTTCCTTCTTTCACGCCAAAAGACCTATAGTTACTCCAACATATGCAAGTTCGGACCAGCGTTCAAGTACAACAGCTTCTTTATTCTTATTTTTAAAAAAACAGGTATTAAAATTAGTTTTGGTTACAAGAGTTGTCTAAATGCTTTTTTCATTACCTGCCTAACCATGTATATATCACCTATTTGTTAATAACAAGAAGCTGTTTTTTTCTTGAAGCGGGCCCAAAATTTCAAATCTTAGAGAGTTAATAATTATACGTTGAAAAAAAAACCTAAGTCCATAAAGTTCAACCAAGGGTGGGGAAAGATGTGGATGAAGGGAGGAGTAGAGAGAATTTTTAAGCTTTGTTTTCCCTACTGATGAAGACTTGGATCCCATAACAAAAAAAAAAATCTTTTTAAATGTTATTTAATTTCTGATCCCAAAGTGGTCTTCAAACTGGATGTAGAATTTTATGCAGCTACATAAGTATTCATATTATTTAGTAGTATTTATCTAAGCCTTTTTTTACAACCCTCAACTGTTCCTGCTGTGACCAGCTCCTTGGGTAGACTATTCCACGGATTCACAGTTCTCATGGTGAAGATTAAATCCTTTTTTCCTCCAGACAAAGGGAATGTCCCATTGTTTTTTTGAGGAGGTTTTACATGAAATGGCTATTCCCCATACATGTGTTTACAGTAATTCATTTGAACTATTTTTTACTTGGAGGATTGCTCCTGTTTTTGTTTGGATCACTAGATACATTTTTTTTTTATTTAGACAAAAGAACAATATCCGTTCCAGAGATAATAAACACTATACAGAAATGCATTCACGATGTGACTGCATTGCTACTGCTGTATTCCTTGAATTTTTTTTTAAATAAATGTTTTTCCATAAAAAGGAAAATCTCCCCTATCGGGCTCAAAATTGCCTTATTTATCAAATGAATAAGAAGTAATACACAGGCAAGACTGGACCTTTGGTAGGTTTTGTTACGATGCAAGCTGAGCTGATCAAGGGTGACATTTATTGGGATATTATCACTCTGTAATGTTCTGCCAAGAGAAGGATCTCCGAAACTTTTTAGAAGAGAACTATAAATTAATTGGCTGACCTGCCAGGCAGCTGGTAGTGATGTGTGACCTCTGTTTCAGCTTCTAGATCATTGAAAGAAGGCAAGTCACATTGTGTTCCTTGCTTGAGGGAATAAATAGGGTTGTACTTACAAGAAGCGTGAACGCATCGCAGGATGAAACTGTTGAGTGTTCAAAATTGGACTAGATTCCAATTAAGCCGTGCAAACCCTTTTTGGGCATATAATGACCCTGTAGGGGATTAGACTGCAGCATAACTATTTCATAACTTCAAAACCCAGAGCTGCTTATGATGTTACAAAGCGGACGTAAGATTACAGCTGTAACAGCCTTCACTTTATTTATTTGCTGTTGATCACAATTATGAGGAGTGAATTTAAGGCCAATCGCTTCAATTTTTTCTTTTTGTTATGGCTCCTTTCACACAGAGTTTTGCAGTGTCTTTTGGAGGTGTAAGTCTGGAGGAGCTTTTTTATTGGATGCCTTAGTATGGAATAGCACAGTCTGCTCCTCTAGTCTATAAAGCAAAAAAAGAAATGTATGCTCACATATGCCGGCCCTACGAAGGCCAGCAGGAGTAGCTGTAACCTGATCTCTCAGAGAAGCTTAAAGGGGTTGTCCAATTCAAATACAAATTATAGGGGTTGTCTAGCTTCTTTGATTCATCTTACATCAGTCCTGTTTTCGCGGTTTAATTTTGAATTCAGGGGCGTGTTTACTGCAGGGCTGTCTTAACACCATCATGGGCCCTTGGGCAGAGCTGTTCACTGGGCCCCCCAACCAACATTTATCAATAATATCTAAGGGTATGTTCACACGGTGTAATTGCGGGGTGCATTTCGTGGCGATTTGCACTTTAATACAGCCGAAATGCCCGCCGCAATTACGGTAAAGCTGATTGGCTGCTATGAGTTCTGATTGGTTGCTATTGGCAACAAAAACAGACTATTAGACCGTTTTGATGAATGAAGTCTATTATGCTTAACCCCTAAAATCAATGACACAGCTGTATGAGGACCTGTATTATGCGGGAGAACTTGTATTTTTGGGGGACTAGTTTGAGTTTACATGTTAACTACCGCATAATTCTTTTAAAAAAACAATTTCAGCATGAACAGAAAGTGTTTTTCTGCACTTGTTTTTTTTTTTTAATAATCTTTTACACCATTCACATTTTACACCAAATAACCTGCTAGATTATTCTAAAGGTGGTTATGGTCGTGTAGATACCGAATATTTGTACTTTTTTATGTAATGTATGCACAACAATTTTTTTTTTCCTCTTCTTTTTAATCTCATTAAGGGATAACTATCAAAGCCTCTGATCCTCGCCATTTAACCCTTTTATTGCTGAGGTCCATGGCTGCACCATAATCTGAGGGAATTCCTGGGCCCCATTGGGTCACCGGGACTCCCAGTGCCCGATGGAGCCTGAGGGATATCTATACAGTCAGTAGAAGCCAGGTCTGTAGCTATGGCAACCAGTGCTGGCAGCCTATAAGGAGAGATTGAACAGGTCTGTAGCTATAGCAACCAGTGCTGGCAGCCTATAAGGAGAGATTGAACAGGTCTATAGCTATAGCGACCTGAGGAGCTGATGCAGCCCATACAAGATGGGATATCTATGAATAAGTAGAACACTGTTAATGGACCCATATTGCAAAGTGACTTGTTTGTGCAAGATCTTTAACATAAAAAGCAATCCTTGTAGTTAGACAACCCCTTTAAAGAATAGACTACTGGTGCCAAATAAACCGTACACTTGCCTTCTCCTGTTCCAGCACTGGGTCTCTCTTGACCTTTGTTTACCTTTCATTCTCCTCTAAATGGGATGTCATCACTGCAGCCGCTGGTTGGCTGCAGTTGTCACATGTCCCTGCTTACATCACCATTCAGAGCCGCTCACTTCTTACTTCATCACACAGGTCAGGGCTGCAGTGTGAAAGCTTGTGTGTTATCTGATCTTTCATTCAAAAGACAGGAATTACTGTTTTCATTAGCTCAGAATCTTCTCTGGACCTCAGAGAAGGTAATTTATTTAATCTCGACTGATAAACAGAGAAGTCTGAATACACAGAGCTCATATGCTAATTACAGACAGCTTGACCAGGAAGTGACAGAGCAAAGCAGCATTATTACATTCACGCATTCTATGAAACTTTGAGATGAGACAACCCCTTTAACTCAGCCATCACTCAAGGGTGCTAGCTGTACTAGGGGTAGTGCCTTATAAACAAATCCACTAATGGGACTAAAAGGAAGTAAGCCTAAAAAAAGAAGTTTTAAAAAAGTTTCTAGCAAGAAAAAAAACTAAGCTTTCTTCGTTTCTAAACGTCTCTATTATGGCAAAATATTTTCACACGCCGTATATTTCAGAATGTATTTGTGCTGAAGTATGCCTCGCGAATGCACTTAAAACATTGTTCAGGTACAGCACTAAAGATAATGATGCTGTTACACTTGTACTGTATGCCAATGAAAAGAAATGTCACTTCTTTAGGCGCTTACGCGCTGCAAAAACTGATGTGTACAAGGCAGAAATTTGGGTCGGGCTATTGCACGGCGCTTGTGCTTTGAAGGTACGCGCTTATAACCAGGAACTTTCAAATTGCAAACGGCATAAAGACGCCATCAGAATATACCCTAAGAACTTTAAAAAAACAGAACTGAGAAATAACAGAAGTTGTATCTCACTTCCACCCCAAAAAACAAATACTGTTCCAAAATGGTAGCAATGTAAAACATCCTGCTGGCAAAAAACAAGTCCCCATAAATTTATGTTGAAAGAAAATAATGTTTTGACGCTTGGAAAAATGTGATATAAGAAAAATGTTTAAGTACTTTCATTGTACAGTAGTAGTAAAACCTCAATTATGGCACTTAATATGCTAATACATTACTAAGTGTTAAAAAAAAATGTAAAACAGTTCTCCCTTCATGGGATTTAAAAAAAATATATATAAAAGTGTAAAAAAAAAAAAAAAGAAAAAAAAAAGAAATAAAATAAAATAAATATTTAATAAAAAGTCATTGTGCATACATTACACACAAAAAAACCCTACACATATTAGGTATTTACACGACAAGTTAAGTGTGGAATTATTGAATGGGGGTTAAAAAAACAAGAAAAAATTTAAAAAAATTTCTGCAATAATTTCTAGTAACTTAAACTATTCCCCATAAAGTACAACTTGTCCCGAATAAAGGAGGCCTGATCCAAACGGGTTGTCATTGAAAAATATAAAAAGTTAAACTGTTGAAACGCAAGGAGGCAAAAACAAAAAAAAGTTTGGTCATTAACTACTTTTCAGGCTGGGTTAAGGGTTAAATTTTATTAATTAATTATTATTACTTTTAAAAATAATAAAATGAAAGAAAAAAATGCTTTGTTGAAGGAAGAAAAAAAAACATGAGAGAGGATTCTGAGGCATGTGTTTTACAGGGCATAAGGAAACTGCTGTCAAACAGGAAATGCTGCTGCTTGGCTGCAGAGAAAAGAGTATATGAGGCAGTGGTGGAACACAGATTAGCAGAGAAAACGTTACAGGGAGATGAGTGAAGACTCAGGCAAGCCATTTGTATACCAAACTAGGTTAGGCTAAAATATATGAAGGCCTGGTTCATATGGTCAGCTTTTGTAGTTGTTTTTTGTTTTTTTTTTTTTTTTACAGATGTAAAATATGGCATTCTATAATAGTTTAGCCAGACTTTACGTTTTAGGGAATGGAAGAGAATGAAAATAATGCAGTTTTGACACTGTTTACTGTACATTTCATATGCTTTGTTTTCTTTTGTTTTTAATTTTTAATCCAGTTACTTAAATATAAAGAAAATGCATGTAACAACCCGTCACTCTTATAATGATGTTTTATGCTTTTTTTTAATATTTAATGTCAGTAATAAATTATAGTCTTTACAAAATTCTAAGGAGACAGCCCTGCACAGAACAGTATAAATGGATACAGTACAAAACTGTCATAATGTTCCATGCAGGTTTTTATAGAAAAACTACAATAACAATTAATTAGGACACAATGGCGCAAATATAGTGTACAGTATGTGTCAAATCTTTAAGTGACTGGAATAAATACAGCCACCAGAATAGACTTTAAAGGCAAAATTCTCCTTTTTGTTTTTAAGTTTAATACTACTTAATATGCTCTTAGGACCTGTTTTGAACATATCCATAAATTCAAAGGACATAAGTATTTAGTCAGCCACCAATTGTGCAAGTTCTCCCACTTAAAAAGATGAGAGATGCCTGTAATTGACATCATAGGTCGACCTCAACCATGAGAGACAAAATGAGGAAACAAATCCAGAAAATCACATGGAAAGAATTTATTTGCAAATTATGGTTCAAAATAAGTATTTGGTCCCCTACAAACAAGCAAGATTTCTGGCTCTCACAGACCTGTAAATTCTTCTTTAAGAGGCTCCTCTGTCCTCCACTCATTACCTGTAGTAATGGCGACTGTTTGAACTTATCAGTATAAAAGACATCTGTCCACAACCTTAGTCACACTTCAAACTCCACTATGGTGAAGACCAAAGAGCTGTCGAAGGACACCAGAAACAAAATTATAGCCCTGCACTAGGCTGGGAAGACTGAATCTGCAATAGGCAAGCAGCTTGGTGTGGGAGCAATAAATAGAAAATGAAAGACATACAAGACCACTGATAATCTCCCTCAATTTGGGGCTCAACACAAGATCTCACCCTGTGGGGTCAAAATGATCATGAGAACGGTGAGCAAAAATCCCAGAACCACATGGGGGAACCTAGTGAATGACCTGCAGAGAGCTGGGACCTACGTAACAAAGGTTACCATCAGTAACACACTACGCCACCAGGTACTTAGATCCTGCAGTGCCAGACGTGTCCCTCTGCTTAAGCCAGTACATGTCCGGGCCCGTCTGACATTTGCTAGAGAGCATTTGGATGATCCAGAAGAGTATTGGGAATATGTCATATGGTGAGATGAAACCGAAGTAGAACTGTTTGGAAGAAACAACTCGTCGTGTTTGGAGGAGAGAGAATGCTGTGTTGCATCCAAAGAACTATATACCTACTGTGAAGCCTGGGGTGGCAACATCATGCTTTGGGGCTGTTTCTCAGTAAAGGGACTAGGACGACTGATCCGTGTACATGAAAGAATGAATGTGGCTAGGTATCGTGAGATTTTGAGTGGAGACCTCCTTCCATCAGCAAGGGCATTGAAGATGAAACATGGCTGTGTCTTTCAGCATGACAATGATCCCAAGCACACCACCGGGGCAATGAAGGAGTGGGCTTCATAAGAAGCATTTCAAGGTGCTGGAGTGGCCTAGCCAGTCTCCAGATCTCAACCCCATAGAAAACCTTTGGAGGGAGTTGAAAGTCCGTGTTGCCCAGCGACAGCCCCAAAACATCACTGCTCTAGAGGAGATCTTCGTGGAGGAATGGGCCAACATACCAGCAACAGTGTGTGCCAACCTTGTGAAGACTTACAGAAAACATTTGACCTCTGTCATTGCCAACAAAGGATATATAACAAAGTATTGAGATGAACTTTTGTTATTACCAAATACTTATTTTCACCATAATTTGAAAATTTAAATTCTTTCCAATTAGACAATGGGGATTTTCTGGATTCGTTTTCTCATTTTGTCTTCATAGATGAGGTCGCCCTATGTTCTCAAATTAAAGGCCTCTCATCTTTTTAAGTGGGAGAACTTGCACAATTGCTGGCTGACTAAATACTTTTTTCCCCACTCTAGATATGCTAGTATGTCTAAGATTAGGGTTGCCTTCCGTTGCTGTTGCTGCTTTGTTGTCAGTGTGAAGGATGTTTCAGGTTAGAGTGCTGTTATCCTACACATGGACAGAGTGAATCTTTCTCCACAGACTTCATAATGTTTGCAAATTAAAGGTGAAATTAAATATTGGTGTGGGCAATCATCAGGCCAGCATGTTCCTGAGTGGGGATTTTCTAAACATTTTTAGTCAGGTGCTAATTTATGATAGGGGGCACCATCTTCATTTACTACATGTAACATTTATTTTATGTGTAAATGTTCTACATAAGACTATGAACACTTCAGCTCAGTTAAGTAAATGGCACTCTCTCTCTCTCTCCTCTCTCTCTTCTTCTCTCTTCTCTTTCTCTCTCTCTCTCTCTCTTCTATATATTTTTTATTATTATTATATCTTTTCCCTTTGAGCAATTCCTCTATACATTTGGGAGTGGTCCAAAGATATATTATAACATATGTTCTTTTTCTTCAATATTCCACTCTTCTCATTTGTTTGGTTTATAAAGGACCTGTTCATGTATGGCACTCTCTCTAACCTTAAAGAGGTGTTCCGACAGTTCAAAATGCTAGTTCATCTATCGGGGCATGATGAAAACGTTCAAAGCTACAGCCGGGATGGCCGGCGTGAGGGAGCAAGAGCATCCAGGAGGTAAGTATGATTCTTGTCCTCCGTTTTTCATCATGCCCCGATAGATGAACTTTAATGGGGCTCAACTTCGACTTGAACACTTTACTGTTCGCTCATCACCACTACTCAAGACCAATGCTACAATGTACAAAAATAAACTCATTTAACTTTCAAAAATTCTTTTATGTAGATCATATCATGGGCGTAACTATAGACATACCTTAGCAAAGAACATTGTATCTTTTTGTAGAAAATGACAATTTGGTGGCTTTATTCTCTGATATACGGCACTGTTATCCATACCTTTTAATTATTACTATACTTTTTATGCTGTTATTTGAGTCTTCTGTCAAAAGGTGATGGTGGTCCATCTATTTTGCTATGGGGCCCTACAAATTCTAATTATGCCCCTGGATTATATGTGCATAGAAATTATTTTGGGAAATTCAATGTGAGCCTATATTTCTGTACCTGTCTGTGTAATACTGTAATGGGGTTTTAAAAAAATTAAATGTCAAATTAACCTCTACCCAGAAAAATGGATCTGCTTTGAAGACTAATTTTCAGAATCATTAGATTTTCCTTTGTGTTAAACAATCTACTAGATGTGTCCAGATCCAAGTGTGTAATTATGGCAGTTAGAAACAGAGCAAAAGTACATGTAAAGTTTCCAGCACTGCGATTGCTGTGTAACCCTGGTAGAGGCACATTGATTGGAATGAACGGCTTGATTACTGTTCTCTCATATAATGAATTAATTAGTGAAATTGATGTCCTGGAACGTTGTGCTTGAAATTTGATAAAAGTATGGAAATTTGTATTGCATGCTGTAAACTTTAGAGAACTGTGTTTTGAACTCGTCAGATTATTTTGGTGTAGTTTTTTTCATGCAAAAAAAATGATAGTGTTTTTACCATAAAATGAAAGGAGATATTTGAATTTGTACATAATTTTGAGCAGACCAAAAATTTAAAAACTTTGTCTAGGATGAGTTAATAGGGTCGGTTCTTTTCGTAGAAATATCCCCATTTTCATCCAGAAGTTGGGTTTGGTATTGCAATTGGTTCCAAGTGAATAGAGTTGAGGTGCAGTACCAGTGACCTGAATCTGCAGCGCAGTGGATAAAGTGGTATTGGTTCAGGCCTCACCAGACTTTAGGCCAATAAGTCCACATCCAAACACATGAAGAAGAAGTTGCAGACAGCACCTCCACAAAACACAGCTTTGTATGTTAAACCCTTACGGTGTTTTAGCTTGTGGACAAACCTGTCCTAGATCTTGCTTGATAAAGGCACATCCAAGAGTCGAAACATGGCATGGTTGAATAAAGATTGCTGTGTTTTGTGAAAGTACTGTCTGGACCTTCTTCTTCATCTTGCAGTAACAGTCATTGCCCTTGGACACGAGTGGTGCTCTTTCTAGAGAAGAGCAGATCACTTTTTCTTATCACATACAACTCCTTTAAAACTGGAAGCACACATGCATTTTTTCTTGTTTTTCATGCATTTTTTAACTGTTTTTCATGAACTATTTTGGGGCAAAGACAAGAATGGATTTAGAGTAATAGAGAAATAGAAATGAAAGGTGTATACTTATTGCTGGGTCCACTTCTAATTCTGACTCAAAAACAGCACCAGTTGCATAAACTGTGTTTCCAGCCTTCAGGGATTTTTCAAACCCAAGTTCTTTTATCCTGGTTACAGAAAAATATTGCAGTGGACCATTGCATCACACTTACCCAGGTAGTGACTTCAAATCTATTAAGACGTCACTTGACCATAGCAGCCATTCATACCACTAGTGTCTTTGTACAACTATTTGCATAGTTATTCAGGCTCTAGTCCATCATGTCATGGTTTTTCCAATTATGGAAATTAAGCTTGTATTTTGGCATCACAAATCTATTAACCTCTGCTTTACTGAACACATTGTGGAATATTTAACAAGTATCTTTTGCATGAATCTGGGTTGAATCCTAATGAGCTTAGAAATTTATACCTAAAAAAAAAAAGAGGAATCCAGTTGACATTATCTGGATATGTTACATTGGTAATGCCTGTTATCTTGAACCCCCACTGATTTTTAAACAAAAGACCACCATAGACGCTTAAGATCCCAATGATAGATTTAAGTGGAATGTTATTAGGATATTTTGTCAATGTCTGATTGGCAGGGGTTACAACAGTTGGACCCTGACTAACCAGATACTATAGTTAATGGCTGCCCATGTAACCTCCTAAATAAAGCCACACAAAGATGATAGGAGACTTGAACCTCTGCCATTTTAGCCATTGGCATGGATAAGATTGGGCGAACCGACACCAAGTGGAGATTGGTCACAGCTCCAGTGAATTTGCCACCAATGTCCAATTGGCAAGGGTCACAATGGTAGACTCTATAGCTAATGGCTGTCCATGAAACCTCATAAATAAAGCCAAGCAAAGATGATTGGACAGTAGATTGGGTGGACCCACACCAAGTGGATATTGGTGACAGCTCTAGTAAATGTGTCATCAATGTCTGATTGGTAAGGATCACAACAGTGTGGCCCTACTAATCAGACATTATAGTCAATGGCTGTCCCCGTAGCCTCAGGAATAAAGTCAAGCAAAGAAGACTAGAAACTAGAACCTCTGCCGTTTTAGCTATTGGCATGGGTATGATTGTGTAGACCAACACCAACTGAACACTGGTGACAGCTATATTGAATTTGCTACCAGTGTCCATGATGAGACAAGTTATTTAAACCCCTTTAGCACTTTAGTGCCATTGATTCAATTGAATGCCACAGACTTTACCAATGTGATACGTACTTATATCTATGACCTCTCAGAAGATACTTTTGTCTTCTTCAAGAAATACCTTTCTCTTTGTGATTTTGGTCCTTAATAATAGGAACACAAGTGATGCTAATAAACTCCGTAAGTAATACCGAATAAGCCAGGGGTTATTCATTTAATTGATCAAGATTTATCAACATCTATCAAATCATTGACTTCTTTGTCCCAGATTCTCAAAAAGATTTCTTTATAAATATTCCTGATTGCTCGTGTTCTGCATGAACTGCATGTTGTGTGTTTATTACATTCACACCAAATATGATTGGTTAATATTTTGCTAACATGTCTTACCTGTGTATATGATAAGCTAACATTGTGCAAACGAAAAAGTGTATTTGTCTTCAATTGTCCTAAAACTTGTTTGAATAAATCTTTTTCCCTAATTGCTTGTGGCTAAATTTATTTTAACCAAACATTATTTATAAATGTAATTGTGAGAAAAGAGATTTAGGAATGTTTTAGCTTTATGAAAGCAGAAGAAGTAAAGCACAAATCCTATTTATCAGTATTCTTAATAATTTTATAAGAGACTCAATTGAACTAGTAATTCCTGCTAAATAAACCTGCCATAGTGGCAGCATGCATCTAATGCTGTATTACCGAAGAATTTTCCTACAGAAGCAATGCTGTGACAGGAGAGCACAGTGTGTCCCAAAGGGACTGGGATTTGGCAAAAGAAGTGCCTATAGGTCCACAATGAATACCTTATGGTACTCATTAACTCCCATTATTTTTATGTATGAGTTCTAATTGTAAGTAAGGCTGTGTTAACATAATGCTTGGGTTCTGTTTGGTGAATTTATTGCTCGCATATGTTGGGATCCTTAAGAAACGATAGGGCAAACATTGTCTCTTTAGTACTATGTGTGCCCTGCTTCACTCTTGTATATGTTATATGTGCTGGAAATAAGAGTAGTCAACCAGCATTTGTGTCCGCACATGAGACATATACAGTAGTGAAATAGAGCACTCATAGTCCAAAAGAGACTATGGGCAACATGTATGAACAGAGCTGCACCAGTTTTCTGGTGTACTTTGAGCCAAAAAGATTGTATGAACAGGCGCACTTCAAACATTGGCGCGATAAGTTCTTTATAATGCGTCACACCACATTCATAGAAGTAGACAAATTTATGAATGTTTGACACCAAACCTAGGTGCAGAACAGTTAGAACAGCTAGATCAGGTGCCTGAGCCAGACTTGTGGTATTGGCTCTACACTGCCCTGTATGTATGACCTGCAGAAGAACAGACCAGGGTAAAGGTGGTGCCTGAGCCAGGCTTGTGGTATTGGCTCTACACTGTCCTGTATGTATGACCTGCAGAAGAACAGCCAGACCAGGGTAAAGGTGGTGCCTGAGCCAGACTTGTGGTATTGGCTCTACACTGCCCTGTATGTATGACCTGCAGAAGAACAGCCAGACCAGGGTAAAGGTGGTGCTGAGCCAGACTTGTGGTATTGGATCTACACTGCCCTGTATGTATGACCTACAGAAGAACAGCCAGACCAGGGTAAAGGTGGTGCCTGAGCCAGACTTGTGGTATTGGCTCTACACTGCCCTGTATGTATGACCTGCAGAAGAACAGCCAGACCAGGGTAAAGGTGGTGCCTGAGCCAGACTTGTGGTATTGGCTCTACACTGTGCCTGTATGTATGACCTGCAGAAGAACAGACCAGGGTAAAGGTGGTGCCTGAGCCAGACTTGTGGTATTGGCTCTACACTGCCCTGTATGTATGACCTGCAGAAGAACAGCCAGACCAGGGTAAAGGTGGTGCCTGAGCCAGACTTGTGGTATTGGCTCTACACTGCCCTGTATGTATGAACTGCAGAAGAACAGCCAGACCAGGGTAAAGGTGGTGCCTGTGCCTGACTTGTGGTATTGGCTCTACACTGCCCTGTATGTATGACCTGCAGAAGAACAGCCAGACCAGGGTAAAGGTGGTGCCTGAGCCAGACTTGTGGTATTGGCTCTACACTGCCCTGTATGTATGACCTACAGAAGAACAGCCAGACCAGGGTAAAGGTGGTGCCTGAGACAGACTTGTCGTATTGTTTCTACACTGCACCTGTATGTATGACCTGCAGAAGAACAGGATCATACATTCTGGCGCCTTCTACACTGCCTTAAAGCTATTTAGAACTGGCCCGTCAGCACCAGGATTCCTACATGTCGCCCATATGTTTTCCCTATGGTTCCCCATGGAACGTCCCAGTATCCATCGGGACCCTTAGGCAATGTTCACACGGCTTATTGCCGTGCAGCGGGGGCAGGGGGCCGGCAGCTTGCCAGCCCCATAGACATGCATTATCTACTGCGCGTACACGGCGTAAATAATTGACATGTCGCCGAGCGGGAAGAGGAGACAGAATCCATAGTTCTCTATGAGAACTTTGGATTACCGTAATGCCTGGGACTGATTTCAGCCGTATTGGAGCGCAAATAATGCGCTCAATACGGCTGAAATCAGTCCCAAAATAAGCCGTGTGCACGAGCCCTTACAAATACTCTTGCTGGAGGTCCTGAACTGGGGACAAAGGTAATATGGATACAGCCTAAACTTTTTATGAAATTATAAAAATATTGTTAGGTACAATACAAATAATAGGACATTGGACACATTCCTTCTACCAAGTTATAATACATTAATAATAACAATAAAAGTTATATGGAAATCTTCCTGGTCTCCAAAAAATTCTACATCAAGGAAAATAGTTGCCCCCCCTGCACACAATGGATTGTTCCGTATGAAAAAGCAGTTGTATGGCCATAGCAGAAATCTATGACAAAACCCTTGGATTTTTGCCACTTACTGTGTATGAGACTCCTCAAATAAGGTTAATTTGTGTCCTTTTTACCAAACATGGCTTTTCTTTCAAATTAGTTTATTAGGCACTGCAAGGTACACAATACATTGCAAAACTTGGGAAAAATATCATACAACAGATATTTGAAGTAAAAAAACATTGATAATAATATTCCCAACCAGACGGCATCAAAGTGCAAATTTATTCTTTTTATATTTAAAAATAATAAAAAAATAAATAAATACAAAAAACAAAACAGCGTCCTCCAGCCGTCTCAAAAATGATTCATAATATTAGAGGAATCAAGTTTGACACACATTTGTTATGTAATGGTTCATAACACTAAAACATCCTGCTTCTTTTCTATGGTTTCTGTCTGTTCCTTGTGGAATACAGAATTTGGTCTACAATATGTCAACATGTGTAAACATACTTAGTAGAGGCAACAGTCCACATTTACTATCTATATACCAACCATATACAAACCATACATTACCAAGCTTACCGACAAGACTGTTCTTTCTTTCCAGCAGCTATATGAATAAATAAATTTTTTTACGTATGTGGAATCTATGTGGAACTCCGCAATGCCTTCTAAATTTATATATATTTTCCTCGAAATAATTAGTGCAAAAAAAGTTTAAAAAATATCATCTATAAACGTACAAATTTTATTAGTATACATCATATAACAACACCAAAAAAAGAGATGACGCAAAAGTATCCAAAAGATAATCCAGGTAAACAACACCAATCACTTAGGTAAACAGTAGTAAATAAATACTACATATAAAACATACTCAAAAATAACTGCAGTGGATGGGGCTTTAGGTAGAGGAAGGAGACACAGCTGCAGGTTTTCTGTGTTTCAGCAGAAGATGAGACACATGATTTACATGATATCGGGATGAGCCTGTCCATTCAGAGAGCTTGTGCTAATGTGCATGAGACAACCTACCCTAAAATCACAAACCTTTGAAACATCAAGGCAGGACATTATGTTATAAGACTGTGTCTTTCTGGCCACTATCTGTGTATCCAGTTGTTGGAGTACTTTAGAGTAATTTATAATATGACCTCCATCAGTCACTTACTCAGCTTAAAGATTGGCTGGCACTACTGTAGTACCGTTACAGAAGAGGGGTTTAGCCGACTGAGTCAAATAAAAGCCAGCTACTAAGTGGATGAGTGTTGCGGCCAACCATCCATATTCTGAAGGCTTCTTCAGCTTTTCAGAAGTGTCGCCAAGAAGATTAAGTCGTTGTTAATCTGTACAACTGAGTGTCTAGGACAAATGAAACGCCAAAATTGTGGTTCCCTATAATGTGCTGTAATGATTTTTTTCTTAGGCAGAAATTAAATACAATAAATAGCAATAATCAATTATATAATAAAACCTTATATTTCCAAAATGTTACTTAAATGTGCCAAACCAGACTCCAGAGCATCCCACAGAGGTAAAATGAAAGAGGTAAAATGATTGCCGCCAGAAACAATAAACACTGCATACCCCTACATTCATATTCATAGCCAGAAGAATTGTGATGGTCAGATCAATCACCTTGAGGGCCGATTGGTATAGAGTAATGAGGCATAAAACCTGATAGCAGTAATTCATTCTGTCCCACTTATCGCCCTCCAAACCCAAGGATGGGTCAACAAAGATGTTAAATTGCTGATAAGTCCTGCCAAATATAGCTATGGCTCAATTATAATATCTGTTCTATCAAAAGACTTAACATGCCATGGAGGAAAGGAGCCAAGACTCCAGGGTCACCAATTGGAAGTAGTATTTCTTAAAGTCACATTCAAACCTCCTAAGAGCCTTGAAAAAAGACTTGGAATTTAAAACTAAACCAGTTACCCATCTGTAGACAACTGCTTTGGAGGGTTTGTCTCCTTTAGAGCAGGTCCTGGCTGGATAAGTGAGAGGCTTAAAATATAGCTCAGTAGGGGTAATGTTTTATGTTGGGGAGAGTCACCAGGTTTGTGACAAAAATTTAAGTATGTTCAGATAAGCAAAAGGAAAAAAGCTAGGACTCCAGTAACACCTATTGGATGTAGCATTCCGCAAATGGATGTATGGGTACATCCTGGACATCGTACGGGCTCTCAAGCAGGGCCCACACGATCGCAACATGGGACCAGCAGAATATTACAGCTGGCCTTATACTACATCACCCGCGACCTGAGTGAGCTCCGGCCGCAGGTGATTAACCCCTTAGCTGCCGCAATCTATCGTGATCACGGCAGCTAAGGGAAAGACAGAGGCAGGAAGCTCCCTCAGTTCTCCATTGGAACAGCCGCGGCGCGATCGAGGCTGCTGCTGTCTAACCTAGCAGCCTCGGAAATCTTTGTTAGACTTCTGGGGCTGCCGGTGACATCACTATACCTTGCTGTGCCCTGTACGCATGGCTGTGCATAGTGATTGACAATTGCTATATAGAGATCAGTACACAGCAGCAATCTTCAGATCACTGATACAAGTCTCTTATGAGGAAAAGTAAAAAAAAAATAACAGTAAAAAAGTACAAAAAAATAGTAAAATATACACAAAAAATAAAATAAAAACCTGTACACCACCTTTTTTTCCCTTTACAAATGACAATTTCCCCAAAAAACAGCAAAAATAAGGTATAATGCATATTTGGTATCACCACATGCACAAAGATCTAACCTTTAAATCTGTCACATTATTTAACCTGCATGATAAACAACATGAAAAACAAACAAACAGAAAAAAGTCGCAAAATTGTGCTTTTTGTTCATCCCGCAGCACATAAAATGGAGTAAAAAGTGATCAAAAAGTCATATAAGTGGTACCAATTAAAACGTCAGTTCAAAAACAAGTCCTTACATAGTTCTGTATACAGAAAAATAAAAAAAGTTATGGCTTTCAGAAAATATTGATGTATAAATATTATTTTACATAATAAAAACACTTTTTTAAAGCACTTCAACATAAAAAATTATATTGGGTATCGCAATTATCTTATCGAGCCGCAGAGTAAAACTAACTTGTCACGTATTCTGCATAGTGAGTGCTGTTAAAAATAAAAAACACTTCTAGGATTGCAGTATTTTCGTCACCCTGTCTTTCTAAAAATGGATTTAAAAGCGATTAAAAAGCCTTATCCCCCCAAAAATAATACCAATAAAAACATCAACTCATCCCGCAAAAAATAAGCCCATACACCGCTCCGTACACAGAAAAATAAAAAAATGTATGGCTCTCAGACTATGGCGATGCAAAGATATGTGATCCCTTTTGAATAAAAGTGTTTGTATTGTGTAAAAGCAGTAAAACATAAATAATATGCATGTTGGGTATCGCCGTAATCATATTGACCTGCTGAGTAAAGCTAGCATGTAAACACTACCAGGACTGCTGTATTTTGTTCACAACACCTCACAAAAGCTTTAATAAAAACCAATCAAAGCGTGATAATAGTACCAATAAAAAAGTCAACTCATCCCGCAAAAAGTAAGCCCTTAATCAGCTCCATATACAGAAAAATAAAAAAAATTGTGGCTATCAAACTATGACATAAAAACATAAATTTTTATAGATGCATTTCTATTGTGTAAAAGTAATAAAACATAAAAAACTATACAAAATGTATATTATTTTAATTGTACCGACCGCATAGTAAAGTTATCTTGTCATTAAAATAGCAAGGCGAACGCTGTAAAAATTAAACCCAAAAAATAGTGGCGGAACTGCATTTCCCCTTCCCCCATTTTCATGGTCTAATTCTAAAAAAAAACTGTGAAACACCTGTTCACCCAAAAATCACAATACACTCCTAGATGAGATCCATGATGGGTGTTAAATCCAAAATGGGTTGACTTCTGGAAGGTTTTACCTGTTCTGGTACTTTGGGGGCTTTGAAAATACGACATGGCACTCATCAAAATCTGTGTTCCAATAGCGCTCCCTCCTTTGTACGTCATGCCATGTGCCCAAACAGCAGTTTACACCCAAATATATTGGGTGTTGCTGAACTTGGAAAAAGATGTGTAACAAATTTTGTGATGCTTTTTTCCTAGGATTCCTTGTAAAAATGAAACATTTTCTGCTAAAATTGCAGATTCTTGGGAGAAAAATTCATTTTCACAGCATAATGCTAAAAAAATTTGTGAAACCCCTTTGGGGTCAATATAGTCCCTGGGTATATTCCTTAAGGGGTGTAGTTTCCAATATGGATTTTTTTTAGGGTTTTATTATGATTTTGCACTTTAGGGTGTTCGCAAACCTGAAATGGCACCTAAAGAAAATCGTAATAAAAATGAGACCCAAAAGTCCATTAGGTGCTCCTAGGGTAAACAAACTTCCTAAATGCTGGTTTGAATACTTTAACGGGTGTAGTTTCTTAAAAGGAGTCATTTATGGGGGTATCTAACATACAGGCACCTCAAAACCATGTCAGAACTGGACTTGCCCCTAAAAATATCAATGTTGCTAAATTTTTTGAAAATGTTAACAAATTCTGCTAAAGCCCCCTAATGTCGTAAAAAAATAAAGACATTTAAAAAAATTATGCCAACCTACAGTAGACATATGGTAGACGCCAGTTATAAACTATTTTATTTGGAATAACTATCTGTTTCACATGCAGGAATTTTTGAACTTTGAAAATGGTAAATTTTTCCAAATTTTCACAATATTTTTATATTTTTCACAAATAAACAAGGATTATGTGAACCAAAATTACTTACTAACTTAAAGTACAATGTGTCAATTCTCTAAATCACATGCATAGGTAAAAGTATCAAAAAGTTATTATCACTTAAATTGACACGTCAGATTCCAAAAATGGGGCTCTGTCAGGGAGGTCAAAACTGTCTGCGGCAGTAAATGGTCAAAGGGGTTGTCTTACTACAGATATTGATGGCATAACTAGGAATTGAAATCCAAGCCATGGGTTCTCTCTCTAATGAGGAACATTACCCCTTTTGAACATTGACTTATCCTAAAACAAATAAAAGTAGTTTTCCCATAATTTTTTATAAATTAACTTCTAATGGCGTAAAAAGTAATGTAAAATTTGTACTCCTACTTCAAATCCATTGGAATACAAGTGCCAGCATTTCAATGGTTCCCAGCCTAGTGTTTGCTAATTTTGCAAAAGTGATAATGTATTGTTGTGTGACATGACTGTGGTAGCCAAACATGATGCCATTAAGGTCACCATGTCACTGCTACGGCCATTAACTGCCACCCAAGTGTTAAATTGTATGCCCAGTTCTTGCAAAAATTAAAAGTCAACTACTAGTGGCCAATAAAATAAAAATAAAACTTATACTCTCCTTCCTTCTAACCTCTGTTCCAGCACTGGCTCTCCATGGTCTTCTGTTTACTTTCTTTCTCATTAAGAACAGGATATCACTGCTGATGGCGTTTTTTTGTATTTTCCCTTTTCTTTTATCACTGTTCAGAAATAAACTGCTCCAAACAGTAATGCAAGCAGAGGCACATGACCACTGCGGCCTGTCAGCAGGTACATCGATGACATCCCATTCGAAAGAGTACAGAAAGTAAACAGAAGACTGGGGTCACCCAGAGCTGAAATGGAAGCGCGATTGAAGATGAGTATAGGTTTTTTAAATTTTATTGGCCACCAGTAACTGAATATTTAATTTTCGTATAATTGGGCAAACCCCTTTTTGGGGATACACAGAAAAGTATAGACCATGGTGCCCTCGGGAAATTTTGGGTGTATTAAAATTTTTTTAGTTATGTTAAACATTTGCATTATTTTAAATTTTTACGGAGCTGGAAAGACATTTTAATCAGAACTTCCAATGACAATAGAGTTTACCTTCTGATTACACTGTCAACATTTTGTTTTGATTTTTTTGTATTCTCATTATCAAACTTTTCTTTTTTTTCCTATTACAGTGTAGGAAAAAAATTATTGATCCCTTTTTTGATTTTTGTAAGTTTTTCCCACTGACAAAGACATGAGCATCTATATTTTAAGGGGAGGTTAATTTTAACATTAAGATTAAAAAATCCAAAAAAAATCCAAAAAAACCATATTGTAAAAAATTTTTTAAAATTTATTTGCATTTTGCAGTGAGAAATAATATTTGATCCCCCTGGCAAACAAACTCAAACTTGGTGGTAAACCCTTGCTGGCAAGCACCGCAGTCAACTTTTTTTTGTGTTGATGATGAGGTTTGGCAAGTCAGGGGAATTTTGGTCCACTTCTCTTTGCGATCATCTCAAATCATTTAAAATTTTTTTGGGGGTGGTTGGGAATTTAGAGCTTTTCCCCTCCATAAATTTTTTTTATGGAATTAAGGTTGAAGACTGGTGACCACTCCATGCCCTTAATGTGCTTCTTTTTGGCCTCAATTTGTTGTCTTGGCTATATGTTTTTGGGTCATTGTCTTGCTGGAAAACCCCCCCACGACCCATTTTTAATGTCCCGGCGGGGGAAAGGGGTTGTCCTCAGGATTTTACGGTAATGACTCCATTCATTCTCCCCTTGATGCAGTGAATAGTCCCCGTGCCTTTAGGGAAAAATCCACAAAAAATAATGTTTTTCCCCCCCGATTGAAAGTGGGGACGGTGTTCTTTTGGGATAGGCAAACTTCCCCTTTCCTCCAAACATGGCAAGTTGAGTTAATGCCAAAGAGCTCAATTTTTGTCTCATCTGACCACAGCACCTTCTCCCAATCACTCACAGAATCATCCAGATGTTCATTGGCAAACTTCAGACGGGCCTGCACATGTGCCTTCTTGAGCAGGGGGACCTTGTGGGAACTGCAGGATTTTAAACCATTACGGCGTAATGTCTTGCCAAATGGTTTTCTTGGTGACTGTGATCCCAGTTGTCTTGAGATCATTAACAAGTTCCCCCCATGTAGTTTTAGGCTTATCCCTCCCTTTCCTTACAATCAAGGATATCCCATGAGGTGAGATTTTGCATGGTACTCCAGATTGATGTCGATTGATGATCATTTTGTTTTTCTTCCATTTTCTTACTATTGCGCCAACAGTTGTCTCCTTCTCAACCAATGTCTTACTTATGGTTTTGTAGCCCATTCCAGCTTTGTGCAGGTCTATGATCTTGTCCCCAACATCCTTAGAAAGCTGTTTGGTCTTGCCCAGGTTGTAGAGCTTAGAGTCTGACTGATTAACTGAGTCTGTGGACAGGAGTCTTTTATAAAGGTGACTATTTTAGACAATTGTCTTTAATGCAGGTAGGGAGTTGATTAGGAGCATCTAACTGGTCTGTAGGAGCCAGAACTCTTAGGCTTTGTTCACACAGCTGATTCATGGCGTAATTGCGGGATGGATTATGCCCGCAATTATGGCGTGTGTACGGGGGCGACCACATAGACTTTCATTATCCATGGCGCGTATCCCGCCGGGATGTGTATGTCACTTTCTCCCCGCTCGCCGTATTTCGCGAGCGGGGAGAGGAGACGGAATCCATAGTTTTCTATGAGAACTGTGAATTACCGTAATGACAGGAACGGATTTCAGCCGTATTTGCGCACAGTACGGCGCGCAATACGGACTGAAATCGTCCCATAATCAGCCGTGTGAACATAGCCTTAATGGTTGATAGGGGATCAAATACTTATGTCTCTCAGCAAAATGCAAATAAATTTGTATAATTTCTACAATGTGATTTTCTGGATTTTATTTTGGATATTCTATCTCTCAATGTTAAAATTAACCTACACTGAAAATTATAGACTGTTCATGTGTTTGTCAGTGGGCAAACTTACACAATCAGTAAGGGATCAAATAATTATGTCCTTCACTGTATAAGATATCTTCCCTAACAACGTAAAAGAAAATCATGTAAAAACACAATCACAGGCCGAGTGACTTCTTGTATTGATTCACTTCTCAGTTTAACTTTCAATTTACTGCCAACTAATCCATGTTATTTATGGATCCTTTGAATTAAAATGATTTTAACTTTTCCTTTTTTCCTTCTGTCCTTTCCTTCTTCTTTTTTTTTTTTAATAGCTTTTTTTTCCTATTGCTCCGAGAATTTCTCAGAAGTGTTTCTTTGAATCTAAAACAGAGGAGTCAAACAGTGCAGAGATGTCATGTCAGATCACAGCAACAAGTAACGGGGAGGTAGATAACGTGAACAAAAGCCTACAGGCCATGATGAAGGGCTTCGGGAATATGTTCGACATGGGAGTTGTTGGACCTGTCCTGCATTCTGGGATGCAGATAAACATGCAAGCCAAGCAGAACTCCAGCAAAACCACCTCCGTCAGGAAAGGAAAGAAGATTAACATGGCCATTGGCTTCAATGATTTTGATTGGTCAGATGACAGTAGTGAATGAAAACACTGTAAAAAAAAATGAAGTCATATGTTTTCGGAACTTTTTACGTGTGAATCACAAGGTCAACCAGTTTTGGCTTTTGTAATACAAATATTTGCTCCTGTATACACACTTTTTTTTAGGTCAGTTTTATGTGAGAATTTGTTTATATGTTGTTGTATTTGCTTTTATTTGGTGTACAACTTGAAACAGAATTTCTTAAGAAATAGATATCAAAAAGTTTGTGTAGTTGTTTGTGATACCCCAATTTAACTTTTTTGCTTTTGTATAGTTGTGTTAATAACATTGTCTTGCAAACACCTCAATGCTGGCTGCAGTTTTAAATGAAGCTTGTGTACATTATATTTTTTCGCCAATTGATGAATTTTCCGAGCCTGAATATTCTGCTGAAAACATATTTATTATAAAAGTAAAACATGGCCCCTACTACAAAATTCTTGAATTTAAATTTAAAGGCCCGGTATGATACAAATGAATTTTTTTACGCAAGATGAATATATCTCAGCATTTTCTATAGGGTTCTGTGTTGCCAAAATACATTCACATGGCCGGTGATACTAGTAGCCTGATCATTGTAAATATATTTTGTTGTTTTTTTTAGTAAGCCATCAAGCTGAGGTCATTCTCAAAGATGTAAGGACAGAGAATATACTTGGATCTGTATTAATTCTAATGTTCCTAAATTAATTTGACATAGGAATGGCTCTACAGTTTTGTCACTGTCATCTTATTACCATTAACAATTAAAAATCTGATTCTGTGGGATTTGTGGTAGTGTTCTTTTTGAAATCATACTATATATTGACCATTTTTTCATCATTAAATAAATGTTTAATCATTGTAAAAGGAATAGTTCTTAGATTTTTTTAAGTTAATTTTAATTAAATTCTGTACCATTTCCAAGACTTCTATGTGTTGTAAGTAAATAGGAACATACTTGTTTGCATCTAAAAGCTGAAAACTGGTTCAGAACTAATACACTGGTCCCTCAAGTTACAATGGCCTCAGGATACAGTATTTCCAGCATAAATTGGTCTTTCCTGTGACACTGTATCTTGAAAACAGACTCAGCATACAATGTCACAGACACTGCTGATCTGCATCTCATATGTTTGATGGAAGATCCAAGCAATTAAAAATTACCATGAAAATTTTACTTGTTAAACCTCTGTATTACAGTAGTGCAGTAAATGCAGTGATTGGTGGTCTATAGCACCTCTACATTACAGTGCGTTACTACATGTCCTTTTCTGCTTTTACATGTATTAGTGAGGTGCATGCAGTGATTGGCAGTCTAGTAGCGCCTCTATACAATACAGTGCGGTACTACATGTCCTGTACTGCTCTTACAGGTATTATTGAGGTGCATGCAGTGATTCGCAGCTATACGCCTCTCTACAGTACAGTGTGGTACTAAAGTCCTTACTGCTCTTACATTATTAGTGGGTGCATGCAGTGATTGGTGGCCATAAACACCTTTATACAGTACAGTGCGGGAACTACATGTCCCTGTACTGCTCTTACATGTATTAATGAGGTGCATGCAGTATTGGCGGGCTAGTACGCTCTCTACAGTACAGTGTGGTACTACATGTTTCCCGTATGCTCTTACATGTATTATGAGGTGCATGCATGATTTTGGGAGTATGGTAGCACCTCTCTACAGTACAGTGCGGTTACTACATGTCCTGTACGCTCTTACATGTATTTATGGTGCTCATTGAATGGGAGCTGGTAGCCCCCCCCTCTACAGTACAGTGCGATACTACATGTCCTGTTCTGCTTTTACATGTGCCAGGATGAGCGGCTTCTTTGGGCACCAGGTGAACGCCCCATTTTCTTGTTTCTGTTACATTGTATATAAGCTATATGACCCAAAGAAGCAGCTATCTTGAACATGGAAAGTGATTTCCAGCTTTCAGCTCTTTCTGATGCTATATCTAAGGACTTCCTTTATCTGTATTAGTTATCTGGTTCATTTTCTTTAATCTCCACGTTGCATTATGTTGGTCACATTTTGGGGCGACAGAACCAATTACCAGTTTTCCATAGAGTGGTTTAAACATACAATAGTTTTAACATTCAAAGTTCGTCCCGGAGCCAATAAATATTTAATATTTAGGGACCTCCTGTACTTCTCAGGTCCTAGAGGATTACGTAGATTGGATTTATTGCAGTGGAGTGTAGGGGTATGTTCAAAAGGTGTATTTGCGGAGTGTACTTTGATGCATATTTATGTCAAAGCATGCGCCGCAAAAACGGTAAAATCATTTACAAGTCCAGCACTCATTGAGTGCTGTGTAAAATCATCTTCATTTATTGTATTTCTCGCCATGTAATGTATGAGAAATACAAATGTATAGGAGGCTGAAAGCTGCCTCGGGCCACTGCCTGTTAAAAGTACGTGCTTGCAAGTGCCTACTTTCAACAGTGCTAACGGATTCATATTGCGATGCTTACTTGTGCATACCCTGGGGCTTATAAGGCTTTTCAAACTCTAGATAAACAGAAATTTGCTTTTAGCCACTGAAATGAAATAAAGATCCTGAAAATGGTGCAGAATTAATAAAAAGGCATGTAAAATAGGTGAAGAACATTTTTTGTTGTTCAATGATTATGGATTAAAGGGGTTTTTCATCTACTCAAATACACCTCATCCTACTCGTGAAGAATGAAGCGTGACTTTAAAATTTTGTAATGACATAAATATATTGAAAAAGCTGTAGCTTTCTGTATTTTGCAGCCACTGGTCATGGGATAGTGCTTGAGTGTTAAAGGGAACCTGTCACATAGTTTATGCCCTCCTTGCTGAGGACAGCACAACCTAGTGTCAGACCTGCTGTTTTTGGCCAGGTGTCCCTTATTCTGTAAGATGCTGTAGTTTCAAAGCATTTAATACTCTGAAATTCAGTTTGCAGCCATAAGAGTCCAGCTTATTTATAAGCAGGTGTTAGCCATACCCATTCAAGGCTATCCCCACCCACCTGGCAGTTATTCACATGTTTCTACCTATTAAAAGTAATAGGTTAATCAGTTGTGAGGTGGGCGGGGCTAGCATTAGGTGGGCGGGTCATGAAAAAAATGGACTCTTTTCATGACTCTTTTCTGGCTGAAAACTGCAGATTTGAGCATTAAATACTCTAAAACTACAGCATCTCACAGAATAAGGGACACCTGGCCAAAAACAGCAGGTCTGACACAAGCTTGTGCTGTCCTCAGCAAGGGGGCGTAAACTATGTGACAGGTTCTCTTTAACTTCAAATGACATCTGGTATGTCGCTCCCATGGTTCTCTTGAAATCCACTCTCCCAAAGTATGGGATCTCATCAGCTGGATTGGGGGGCTTGATCTTATAATACCTTCAACAAGCATGTGTAGTTCTGGTGTACCATGTATGCTCTGTCAGCGGCCAGCGCCCATTATTCTGAATTAATCTTTTGCCCATATGAGGTCCTTTATAATCTACGTATATGTTGCATACTGAGAAATGCAGTTTTCATCATCAACTATGGGATGTCTCTACTTAAAGGGGTTTTCTCACTACAAAGATCATATCTCTAATGATGAGGACAGTAAAAATAAGCACTTTTGCACTTGGTTTGTATTACCTAAATCACTTAGTATTGAAGATCTGAGCTAATCTGTGCGTCTATAGCTATTTCTGCAGCCGCTGGACGGGACACGCCCCCTTTTCTGTTATTGGCTGCCTGATATGTCAGTCAGCCTGTTCGGACACACACTCTGGATGGGAAACGCCCCCTGCACTGTGATTGGCTGCCTGCACTCTGTGCTTACTCCCCTCTGAGCTGTGGGAAATGAAAGTGAAACTAAGTGCCTCAGCTTTCTCTGCTGGCTGTATAATAAAGGCTGTGTGAGCTTGTCTATGCTCATCTCCCATCTCTAAGGTGAAAGATCTGGGCAATTACTAGGTCTGTAGCTGCTCTAGATTCACTCTCCCCAATTAACACAGCTTTATACAGTCTCCCCCCTCTATCTCCTGCCTTATAACAGAGGGAGGGGGGCAGTGTGCATTCTTCACATTTGTTTCATCAGCTCAGGCTGTGTGTATAACTGCTTACAGCAATGCAACTGATCTGCTTACAGCAATTCAGGGGTCCTGGTTACAAGGAGCCTGTGGAGCTGACAGCTCTGCAGACATGAGAAACATGCAGGAGGTCTGCAGAGCTGTGACATCCTCTCCCTTCGACTGCTTACACAGAATGATGATGTCACAACTATTCAGTGAAGGAACACAGGCCTCCTGGGAGGAGAGACTCGCCCCTGGATTAGAAGCTGTAAAAGAGATCAACAGCTCAAGTCTGGGAAAGCTTGTAATGATAAAACCCCTTTAACATGTTCTTAGTTGAAGGACTAGAGACTTTTTATAAAATAGCCCCTTAGACGTAGGCAGTTCTGCCAGGCATCATACAGATCAAGATTGCTCTGCCCACGCTAATTTGGTAAAGAAAACATTACATTTTATACAGGTGTATATACACTGATCAGTCATAACATCCAGGTGAAGTGAATAACATTGATTTACTAAAGAAAGTGGCTCCTCTCAAAGGGGTTGGACATATTAGGCAGCAAGTGACAAGTCAAACAAATGGGATCTGAGCATCTTTGACAGGGGCCAAATTTTGGTGACCAGATGAATGAGTCAGAGAATCTTGAAAATATAAGGTGTTCTACATCAGAATTGGACCGTGTAGGAATAGAAGACAGATTGTTCTGATGAATTATGCTTAATTTGACATCATATGAATGGCTAGGTGCATGTGCTTCAGTTACCTGGTGAAGAAGTAGCATGAGGATGCACTATGGGAAGAAAGCAAACCTGGGGTGATGTTTTGGGAAATGTTCTGGTATAACCTTAGGTCCTGACATTCATGCATATGTTACTCTAAGGCTATGTTCACACGGCTTATTTCAGAACGTATTTACATCGGATTGCCGATCGTAAATACGTTCTGAAATCAGTTGCAAATAAGTGCCACTAAGTGTGGCACGTATTTGGAACTGATTTCCCGACGGATTCACCATCTCCATTCATTGTAGGTGGTGAATCCGTCCGTAAATAATTGACATGCACATTGTTTTTCCGTCCGGATTGCCGTCGTCAATCCACGCGCAATCCGGCACGGAAATACCCTCGTGTGAACGACGAGCCGTATTTCTATTGATTTCAATAGAAAATAGGCTGTGACTTATTTCTGACTGATTTGCCGACGGATTGACGATCGTCAATCCGTCGGCAAATCCGCGGCGAAATAAGCCGTGTGAACGAGGCCTTAGACAGTTCCTCTACCTAAATATTATTGCAGTCAAGTTTAACTCTTCATAGGGGTGGGATACACTTAATTTATTGGCCTTTTCCAGAAGGATAATGCCCCTTGTCACACTGCAAAAATTGTCTGATGAACATAATGAAGAGTTTGAGAAACTTGACAAAAAGTTCAAAGTTTTTGATTCGACCTTCAAATTTTCACGGCTCCCAGTCTGATTTAACATCTGTGGGATGTGCTGAAAAAGTCTGTTCCATGGAGACCGTACCTCATAACATACAGGACTGAAAGGATATGCTGTTAATTTCTTAGTACCAGATACCACAAGACACCTTCAGAGGTCTTGATCAATCCATGTCTTAATGGTTTAGAGCAGTTTTGATGACATGAAGGGTATCTACACAGTTTAAGACAGGAGTTTTAAAGGGATGTTTCCAAGAAGGAACACCTGCTTCACTGGTCAGCTTATAGCTAGCTCGTAGCGTGCATGGGAATGAGGAGGGCGGCGCGTGCAGCCATCCTGCCTATTAACTTGTATGGGAGTTCCAAATATACCCAATAAGCATTCATGGCCATATTGATAACTCCCATAGAAAAGAATGGGGAGGACGGACCTGTGAGATGGATGTTTCTTTATGGTAACACCCTTTAAGTGTTATTTGCTGGTATATAAGTTTATAAGTTTAATAATCATTGTTGTATTCTGCTTTGAAGTTTAACAGGACTCTATCAATCGTGGCCATAAAACCAACGTGTTGCTTCTTTTTGGACACCGATCGTAAGACTCTCCAGAGATAAGGCAAAAATGGTTACTACTGTCCCTGCCCTACCAGTTGCTGAATATGCAATGCTCAAAGCTCACCATTTCTGCAGTTTAGCAGGCAGCAGTGAGCCTTTCTACTCCTGTTACTGGTGATCACATGATCCCAATGACCAACAACTATGTATCACCAATATTAAAATGACCTTAATGGGAGGGAACACGCACCTTAAAAATTCATTTTTTACTGTTGAAAAATAAAATCGAAAGCTCTTGAAATAAGCAGACTGCAAAAGTGACATAAACATAACGTCTATGTATTATGGAAAAAAGGTGAAAAAATTATTTGAATAACTGAGGGCAAGTAAGCATTGTAGCTTTAAACCTGCAAGTAATAAAAAAGAGAAAAATGTGCCTGGTGATGGACAGGGGAAAATGTCGCAACTCTTAAAGATTGGTAAGGTCTGGCTACATCCCTAAGAAAAAAACACTAGCAATATCCACAATGCCTAGGGGTAAAGATATCTTAAAATATAACCTTTAATAATATAAAAAATTTTATATGTCATTTATGGTACGTCTTGATTGTCACGATTTTAGATAAATCATTGTTTGGTGCTATTGTCGTGTTATGTCTCACATTACATGTTTTTTGCTATATGTTGGGTCGTTTCCTTGCTATTGTAAGGTATAGGTAGGGTGTTCCAGCGCGGGATCGCCCTTTTCAGGGCGAGTACTCTGCTTTGTGTTTTTTTGTGTTTATCAATTTATTCCTCTTTGGGGGTTTATATTTTTTAATGTTATATTATTAAAGGTTATATTTTAAAATATCTTTACTCCTAGGCATTGTGGATATTGCTAGTGGTTTTGTCTTTGTAATTTTTGGTTTCGAATACTGGGTAGCTATATCTTTGTCCTCCTCCTGCCCAATATCGCCATAGGAGGTTGTAGTTTTTTGCCTGGCTACATCCCTCTCAACTTTTTCTCTGCAAAGTGCTGGTCCCAGTAATATACATGTTTTATAGTGCTGAAGGCTATGTACATCAAAGATTTTTATTAATGGAGGCAGCCACTGTCTATTGGCCCAGTTGATAGAGTGGGCTTCATTGCAAGAAAGAACAATCCAATAATAATGTGTCAATCACTGTACAATACCACCCACATTCGGCTGCTTACCTTGCAATCAATAGATTTATCACATTAGTGGTCAGCTCTGTTTTTTTTTTTTTATAAGATGTTACATCAAACTATTCTTTTATCCTCTCAATGCATACAAAACGAAGAAGGAACCAACTTTGCCAAAGGTGTTGATCAAAAAGCTCCTACTGTTTTGTTTCTAAAGCTCCCACGTAAACTATGCGTCTCCATGCTAACAGACCATAAACTCTATGGAGCATGATCCAGCATTTATATTCCAAATGCAGGCTAGCACAAAGTAGGGAACAAATGCAAAAACAAAGATGACAGCAAGACTACACTACACAGAACTCGCGTTGTATGTTGCCATTTCCATTGCCCGTATGCAGATGTGTCCTTCTTTGGTGTTCGTATGCCATAAAACATTATTCTTTACTCATTACACTACTGGGCAACTCTGACACTTTTTTTTTCTTGGATTTTGTCCACTCTTTATGAAACAAGCTTAAGTTTCTTATTATACAAAGAAAACTCAAACAAAGCTTCCTTTCTCTAAAGGTTCTGAGGCCGTCAGCACCAGATCCTGTTTATTTTAAGCCCTTTCACATTTCTTCAGTAATAACATTCAACATTTTAGTCTTGTCTGTTTCACGGTAATTAAACACCGCAGGTCCTGGCAATACAGATTACCCCTCCTTAATACATTCTTCAAGCAATTGTATTGAGCCATCCCTGTTAGAATAGGATTCATCAACACATTTCAATCCCCCGATCTGTCATGCTGTATTAAGAGGAATTACAGCATATTTAAGTATTGTATTTCTCTAATCAGGCAGTTTCAATGCTCTTAATGAATTTCTACTTTGCTTTAAATTGAAGAGAACATATTTATTTTCTTGTATTAGGAATGGCAGATTATCCACTGGTTTCCGTATTATAGAACGAAGCAATTTACTGTTATTAGACGGATTACTTTCTGCAGCGTGCAGCTAATCACTCCTCATTAGAATGTATGTCAAACATACCGAACTTTGTAGCTAGTGGCAGTAGAGAAGTAATTGACTATTGCTCAGTGGTCTTTTGCTTTACTCTTGGCAGCCTTATTCCACAAAAAAAATGAAAAAATCCCCTAAAATTGTAATTAACTTTAATATACAAAAAACCATGCCCCCAGATTCTAAAGGGGTCCACAGAGCTGGGATATGGAGATTTTTATAATGGAGAGCTTGTGGTGACCAGAGATGTTCCTTCTTCAACCAACAAAATAATGGGTTGCCAAGGTGAAGGAGTCAAATACAAAGTTTCTGTGCATGTGATATGGATAGTCATGTTATGTTTGGTTTGCCCCCAGGTTCTAAAGGGATCTACATAGCTGAGATATGGAGATATTATAATGGAGAGCTTGTGGTGACCAGAGATGTTCCTTCTCCAACCAACAAAGTAATGGGTTGGCAAGGTGAAGGAGTCAAATTCAAAAGTTTCTGTGCATTTGATATGGATAGTTGTCTTATGTTTGCTTGGCCCCCAGGTTCTAAAGTGGTCTACAGAGCTGAGATATGGAGATTTTATAATGGAGAGCTTGTGGTGACCAGAGATGTTCCTTCTCAAACCAACAAAGTAATGGGTTGGCAAGGTGAAGGAGTAAAAAAAAGAGTTTCTGATGTAATAGTATAGTATATAGTATAGGATATTAAAGACCTCTGTGGTAGAGGTATGTATTTGCCAGCAGTCACAATTTTTCGTGGGACAGTCCTATGACCTTATGAGTTATAGAGATTGTGGTCACCAGAGATGTTTTTTTTTCTAACCACCAAAGTAATGGGCCTGAAAGATGAAGGAGTTAAATATGAAGTTTCTGTTTCTGTATTTGCCAACGGTCCCAATTTTTCATGGAACAGTCCCGCAACCTGGGCCGCAAAAGGGGCTAAGGTTATGCCCACGGAGATTGGTACAGGTTAGATGTACTATGAATACCTTTGCAATCAATTTTATTGCCACAATAAAAAGACATTTAAAAAACTGTAAGTAATAAACCAATCTTGCAATAGATCTAAATTAAAAAGTCCCTTTAGTTTTGTTCCTACAGCTTCTATACAGAACAGTCCATGGCAATAGACAACAACACAAATTCTGTACAAGTCTAATGTAATTCTTCCATTTCTACTTTCTTCCCCTTTTCTCCTACATCGTGCTAACCTACATTTGGCAGGATAGCCAAAAACTTAGGACAGATAGAAAGGAATATAAAAGCAGGATCACACTCCACAGGGTTTGTGTTATGTTACCATGGAGTCATATAGTCTACTTGGGAGCTGTAGAAAAAAAACCAGTAGGGTTTTTTTGACCGACACCTATTGCAAAGTTGGTTCATATAAAAATTTTATGTGCATCAAGAGGATAAAAAAAATGGTTTAATATGACTTTTCATAAGTATCAACAAAAAGCAACCCAAACGGTTAGTACGCTGGAGCAAAGTTCTGATCCCACTTGCTATGTGTCCAACCATATTACTACTCATCTAAATGGGGCTGGAGTAAAGGCTAGAGAATATTCCTTGTTGACTCCTCTCAACCAATCGGAAGAACCAAAATGGATCAAATGATAATCCAGGACTCTATAGATGCAAAGACATTGAGGAAAATAATGTACTCTTTATAATTATTAAGGCTACTTACAGGTGTTCTTATTGACAGAGGTCTGTGGTGATGGTTTCACTCAGTATACATTATTTACTGCATTAAAGGCAACCTATCGCTAGGTTTCACCCATATTAACTACTCCCACTAGGCTGCAGCAGGTGTAAACCTCCTTCTTTATTCAGTAGTGCCACATGCTTTAGAAATGAAGTTGTAAAGACTTCCACATGATATACTTAAGTGTCTGATGGGCGTATCCAGGACTTTTAAGTGCTTGGCTGAATTAGCTGTAATCCAGTCCATCTTGGGTTGACCGATGTCGGTGACACCTTCTATGTCATCCATAGGCCCCTCCAGATCTAGTTACATAAGGACCTTTTCAGGAACAATAATTGGTGCAACCTTTACAGCTAGACAGGGGCACAGTAGGCGGGTGGGACCACAGTCATCTTGAAAACAACTTTCTAATGTACATTAAAGGGGTTGTCTTATCTAACTGTTTTTACTCTTAACAGCTTCTTGAGGCTTATACTTCCTATGCAGGCTGTGGACGCGTCTACAGCAGTGACTGACATCTCAGCTCTGCTAACTCCTATTTCAAGCTGAGCTTGTTAAAGAGACATTACTTATGGAGTGATTGTGAAAATCATTGACACTGTCCAAGCAGGATGTGTGGCTATAAATGTGAACTAGCAGAGCTGTATTTGTCAGGAGCGGAAGCTTCTAGTGAGAGAGAAAAAAATACTAAATAAAAAAGAAGGCAAGTAGAATATTGGCGTGTATTAAAAGAGGCATGGATTCGCAGGACAGGGATTGTTATCATTACGCTATAAAAACACATTGGCTGTGGCATCATTGGGAATTTGCTGTTCAGTTCAGGGGCTCCAGTTATAAGAAAAGTGATGTAGTAAGCATGAAAAGTTTCAGACGAGCAACCAAAACTAATAAGGGGACGTTTTTACACGCGCAAGTGGACAAATACCGGGCGGTTGCTATGCTGGCCGGGGTTATTTTGTATTCCTGTTTTGAGCCGTCCCCACGGCCCTCGGGGGGGTGTGAGCGGAGAAACAGCCTCCATGAGATGCACATATTCCGTCCGGAAACCGGTACGGGAAGATTGTGCATGTTCAATGTTTTGTCGCCTGAGTTACGCCGTGCGACAAAACCGCCGGGCGGAAAACCCGTGCAAGTGGGGGGGACTGCAGCACGGTTTTACATAGAGCACAAATTGTGGCTATTTTTGGCCGGTTTTTCAGGCGGTCTGAAAAAAAAACCGCCAAACGGTGAAAAAAAAACCGTCCCGAAAACCCGTGCAGTGGGGACATGCCTAAGGTGGAATGGAGCATATTAGTTATGAGGGAGAGGTTAGAAGTATTAATCTGTTTTGTCTTGAAGAAAATAGACGGCCTCCAGGTGGACATGATTAATTTATATAAGTATATAAATGGCCACTACAAACCGTATGGGGGAAAGCTATTTAATGTAAATCCCCCTCAAAAGACAAAGGGGCATTTCCTTTGGAGAAAAAAGGATTCAATCTCCAGAGGAGAAGAGCGTTCTTCACTGTAAGGACTGTAAATCTGAGGAAAAATAGCCCGCCCTGAGGAGCTGGTCACAGTCTAGGAAACAGTTGAGTGGTGTTCAAGAAAGGCGTTAATATAACTACCCGAAACCAGTGTTAATACGTATGTAGTCATAAAAAAAATTCTAGATCCAGTCTGATGACAACTCTGGGATCAGAAATGAAATCTTCCTATTAGTGCAGAATTGTTTTTTGCCTTATGGGTTTCAAAGCCTTCATCTAGTAAGGGAATAACTAAGCTTTAAAAAACTCCCCTATCCCTCTACCTTCATTCCACATTTTCACCCACCTCGGGTTGAGCTTGATGGACATATAGGTCTATTTTCATCGTGACTAACTATGATAAACTGCTGTCAAGACTCACATACTACAGTGGGGACTCTGTTTATCTTTGAATGTAAAATACACATATATGTGCTCTGCAGACCTAACAGGATTTTAGGAGTTGCTCCTAGGTCCACTTAGTCTAATGGTTTGTTAAAATGCAGGGTAGTGGATCGCTGGTCCACCGCAAGCGATGGTGTAAAGCGTACAGGGGGCGGGAAATCTAAGTAGGATCCGGTTTTCACCAGAGCCCGCCGCAAAGCGGGAGTGGACTTGGCTTGCGGCGGGGAACTACCAGGTCGCCCCACTGGCGTGACTTGCTTGCGGTGGCAGCCAAGGCAGTGCGGGGTTTACAAAATCGTAAGACGTAGGCAAAAGTCAGGGACAGGCAAGAGGTCAGGGCAGGCGGCAAAGGTTCGTGGTCAGGACCCAGGAGCGAAAAAGGTTCGGTACACGGAAGTCAGGCAACAAGGCAGAAGAAGCTTTCTCTGAAGGCAGTACAGCACTAAAGACCCCGGCAAAGGGTGCCCCGGGAAGGAAGGGAAAGTTAAATAGGGTCACCTGCCAGCCTTAACCAATAATGGGCGTTACTCCCCCTTTAATTCCTCGAGAGCCGGCGCGCGCGCTAAGGCGGGCATGCGCACACCGGCCGGCCAGGAGAACGGGAGGACGCGGGAGGCGGAGAGGTAAGAGAGCAGGCGGGACCCGACCCGCGGGACCGGCAGGGGCCGCCGGGACCCGACGGGTGGCTGCACGAGTGCCCCGCAGCCCGGGCGAGGGGCTGCGGGACCACTCGTGACAGTACGACCCCCCCCCCCCAGGCCTCCTCCTCTTTCTGGTTCGGAGGAACCGCAATACGAGACCGCGGTCCAGGATGTTTTCCTCAGGTTCCCATGATCTCTCCTCCGACCGAATCCCTCCCAATCAACCAAGAATTGCCGTTTACCCCTAACCGACCCTCACAGCCAAGATCTCTTTGACCGCAAATATGTTGGAGGCTACAGACTCAGGAGAGGGAGGGGCAACTCTTCTGAGAAGCGATTCAACACGACGGCTTCAGGAGGGATACATGAAAAGAATTTGGGATCCCGCATGTGGGTGGGAGTGCGGAGTTAATACGCTACAGATGAAATAATGCTCAGGATTTCAAAGGGCCCCAGGAAGCACGGACCAGCTTGTAGCTGGGGAATTTCAACCTGACATATTTGGCGGACCAGCCAGACTTTGTCTCCGGGGTAAAATAGGAGCTGGTCTCCCCCCCCCCCCCCCCACCTCTTCTGTCCGCCTGGGCCTTCATACAGCACAGCACGCTGCAGGGACTGGATGAGTCCGTCCTTTCCAGATGCCAGATAAGTCGTGGACCAAGGCTTCTACAGGAGGGCCACCTCGGAGGAGGAGGGCAGAGGGAGAGGGGGGCCGGGATGCCGACCATATACAATAAAAAAGGAGACAGCGCCGAAGCCCAGAATCCAGCGAGTTGTATGAAAATTCGGTCCCCAGGGTAGGAGGTCGGCCCAATCATCCTGCGAGCAGAAACAAAATGGATCGTAAGTAACTACCCAGAATCTGATTGATCTCTCTACCTACCGTTGGATTGCGGATGGTATGGATGAAGAAAGTCTAATCTTACCTCAATCGGGAGCAGAGTGCGCGCCAAAAAACGAACTTGGACACGAACTGCACCCCCACGATTAAGACATGTGCTGGGGGCCTGACCCGTGCACGAAAGAAGTGACTAAAGAACGGGAGGCGAGACGTGGTGCGAAGGTAACCCGGGCAGTGGATGAAGTGTGACATCTTCAAAAACCTATCCGTAATGACCCAGATCACGGTGTTTACCCGAAGAGATGGAAGGTCGGTGATGAAATCCTTCGCCACATGGGAACATGGATACTGGCGTAGGCAGGGGTCGTAAGAAGGAGAGCCGCCCGGGGACCGTGGCGGGGCACAGCCATCCACGAAGCCTTATAACTTTAGCCAGCCCTGGCCACCAGTAAAACCGAGATATTCAATTGGACGATCTCGGGCCCCGATGTCCTGCCAACAAGAGCAGTGTCCCCAATTCAGGATTCTCTTGCGCAGCATGGCCAAACGTAGGTCTGCCAGGAGGTATCCGCCGTAGGATACCGGTGCTGCTGGGATCAGGCGTTCCGGAGTATTAATGTTTGGGGCTGCCGGCTCCTTTCCAGTGACGTCAGATTGCGCGAGAAGAGCATCTGCCCTATGTTCCTTTTCGCTGGGCGAAAATGGATCCGGAAGTCAAATCTAGAAAAAAAAGAACCCACCGTGCTTGCCGGGGATTGAGGCGCTGGCAGACCTGGAGATAGAAGATTTTTGTGATCCGTAATACCTCAAAAAGATGACGAGCTCCCTCAGAAATGCCGCCACTGCCCTGTCCAGGCCATCTGAGAGCTAGTTTAATTCTCGGTCCCCATTAGCATAGTTTCCTTCTCCGCCGACGAGAAGTCTTGGAGAAGAAGCCCCAGGTGATGGGTTCTCCCCTGGGCCCCTTTTGAGTAAGGTTAGCTCCGGCCCCCACATAAAGGCGACCACCTCCAAGAGAAAGGCTTCTCAGGGTCAGGGCGTGACAAAATAGGTGCGGAGCAAAGGCCGACTTCAAATCCAGAAGTCTCTTTCGGCACGCCGTGGCCAACATTTGGGGTTAGCCTTTTTTTCCCTGGTGAGGGCCACAATTGGAGCCACCAGAGTTTAGAGAAGTGAGGTATAAACTGTCGATAATAAATCGCAAAGCCCAAAAAACTCTGTATGGCTCAAATCCAACAGGTCGTGGCCAATGCAGGATAGCAGACAGCTTAGTGGATCCTTTTGTAGGCCTCGGTCGGAGACCGATTAACGAGGAAAGTGGCAGACTGTCTGGTGGAACACACACTTCTCTAATTGGCATACAGGCGGTTGCTGCGAAGGCGTGCAGGACTTGGCGCACTGAGTAGATGGGTCCGGAGGTCAGGGAGAAAACAGGATGTCGTCCAGGTAAACGATGACACAGGTTGTAGAGCAGGTCCCTGAAGATGTCATTTACGAACCCCTGAAAGACCCCGGGGCATGCACAGAACCGAATGGCTTACCAATACTCAAAATGGCCGTCGCGGTATTGAACGAAGTCTTCCACTCTCTCCCTCACGGAATTCCTGATGAGGTTTGTATGCCCCCCGCGGTCCAATTTGGAGAAAACCTTGGCTCCCTGTAGACGGTCAAAGAGTTCCGTAATTAGTGGCAACGGATACCGATTTTTCACGGTAATCTGGTTCAGACCCCGGTAGTCGATGCAAGGACGGAGAGAACCATCCTTCTTCTGTACGAAGAAAAACCCGGCTCCGATGGGTGATGAGGACTTGCGAATAAAACCCTTTTTGCAGGTTCTCACGGATATAGTCCGACATGGCCACACTAAGAAGCTCGCCACTCACGGAGGATATCACCAGGGGCTTCTCCAGACGGGTCACCGGAAGGCGATACTGGGGACACCAGGGCGGCGTGAATAAAGTCCCCGCGATCCAGACGTCCCAGAAAGGCAGGTACCCGAAAAGCGAGGCCGGCACCGGACGAACCTCAACCTCCAATAGTAATGGCGTGAGAAGGAAGTGTTTCCCACCTAGGGACGCCTCTCCGACATAAACCTAGGTGCGGCGTTTCCCTGCCGCTGAGGCGAAGCGGCAAACATTGCGAAAGTGAATCCGGGCTGGCACAGTCAAGGCACAATTTTCTCCTGCCCGACGGGGCGGGACAGCTTCTGTTCGAACAGATGTGCCAGGTCCACCTGCATGGGTGTTCTACACTGGTAGGAACGGGATCAGCAGCTGTGGTTTTTGAAGACCGGACGCGGCGGGGCAACCGGCTGGTCGGCGAGGTCACGTTCCTGCGTAGCTCCTCTTGCCCGCGCGGCGAAGCGACATCGATCCGGGTGCTAGGTGACCAGTTCGCTTAAAGAGACGGAATCTCTCTGGCCGCTAGGGGCGTCCTTAACTCTGCCGGACAGTCCTTGCTTAAAAGTGGTCCATGAGCGGCGTCAGCTCCAGGTCCACTTCCGACGCCATGGTCGAAAACGAACGCGTAGTCCGCGACAGAGGAGTCACCCTGGCGAAGATTCAGTAGAGCGTGGCCTCTGCCGAAGGAAGCCCCGTCCGGCTCAATCAAGACACTGCGGATCTCTGAGAGGGAAAGCCTGTAGTTCCGTCGTCACTGGATTCGCCCCGGTCCCCAGAGAGGGGTAGCCCAAGCTAGAGCCTTCCCGGACAGCAACTGACCACGAGGCCACCTTAGAACGTTCGTGGGGAATAGACCACCATCAACCAACGGGCATCGAGCACTGGGTAATTAAATCCCTGCACAGTTTGGAGTCCCCTTCAAACTTCTCAGTAGTGGTAAGCGGAGCCGAGAAGTCCCGGGTGCTGGCGGAGGTGTCGCCACAGGAGAGAGTCGGCGGCTGTTGGTTAGCCAGAGCTGCTGCAGCATGGCAGACAACCTGGTTCAGCTGCCTGGGCTTGTTGCGCTAGTTGTTATGACTGCTGGGCCACTATCGTCCGTGAGATCCGGGTCAACCGGCAGAGGTAAACCTTGGCGGGATCCATGGCCCGGATCTTACTGTGACAAATGCAGGTAGTGGATCCGCTGGACCACCCGCAAGCAATTGTGTAAGCGTACCAGGGGGCGGAATCTAAGTAGAACCCCGGTTTTTTCACCAGAGCCCGCCGCAAAGCGGAGATGGACTTGCTGCGGCGGAGAACTACCAGGTCGCCCCACTGGCCGTGACTCTTGCTGCGGTGACAGCCAAGGCAGTTGCTTGGTACAAAACGTAAGACGTAGGGCGAAGTCGGGGACAGGCAAGAGGGTCAGGGAGGCGGCAAAAGGTTCGTGGTCAGACACAGAACGAAAAAAGGTTTCGGTACACGGAAGTCAGGCAACAAGGCAGAAGAACTTCTCTGAAGGCAGTACAGCACAAAGATCCGGCCAAAGGGACCCGGAAGGAAAGGGGAGTTAAATAGGGTCACCTGCCACCTTAACCAATAATGGGCGACTGCCCCCTTTAAATCCTCGCGAGCCGGCGCGCGCGCCGCCTAAGGCGCGGGCATGCGCACACCCAGCCGGCCAGGAGAACGGAGGACGCGGGAGCGGGAGAGGTAAGAGAGCTGGGGACCCGACCCGCGGGACCGGCAGGGGCCGCCGGACCCGACGGTGGCCGCACGAGTGCGCCCGCAGCCCGGGCGAGGGGCTGCGGGACCACTCGTGACACTCTGATTGGTTTCTATGGGCAACAAAGTGAATTTTAGACCTAGACAGTTTTCATACATGTGGCTCTAAGTGTTAAGCATTTCTAGCATTTAGGAATTTTCTGCTGACCTTGCGTGAGATGCTAAGCCTTGATGTAATTATAGAGATAATAAACATTCTTAGTTCTTCAGTCTTAAATTAAATTGTTCATAATTTCCAACAGACATACGAAAAATTAAGTAATTATTGTTCCTTATCTGAAATATTTAGCCCAACTATTTCCTTATTGGTTGGCTTTTGTCCCTTCAATTTCTAATCACCGATGATACACAGTTGTTTATGGCGACTGAGATGATTACTATAACATTCCATTATGTAATTCCCTGAATCTTACAGGACCATTAAAAAGGCCTCTAGATTCTTTAGCCAACACCAACCAAATTTTTTTTTATTCATAGTACCGTATATACTCGAGTATAAGCCGAGTTTTTCAGCACAAAAAAAGTGCTGAAAAATCCGATCTCGGCTTATACTCGAGTCAATGTCGGCGCTCGGGCGCTTCGATGGCCCGAGTGCCGACAGGGACGCTTCAGCTATATGTGACTCCTCAGGGAGCGCATATAACTGAATGCCAAGCACAGCCGACAGCATCTGGGCACTACGGTGGCCCAGGCGCTGTCAGTGATCTCTTCCCCTGTATGCGACTCCTCCGGAGCGCACACAGGTGAAGAAGTACCACTGCAGAGCAGAGAGCGAGCTCTCCCTGCTCCGCAGTGGACTCAGGGCGGCCGCAAACTCACGACTGTCTGGAGTTTCTGGCACAGGAAGTGTGTGTCATCACATTGCATGCGCGGCCTGATGACATCACCCGCCTGTGCCGAAAAGACGGAGGAGAGCGCCTGGGAGATGGAGCAGCGGTGATTGAAGTAAGTGTTTTGTTTAAAAACCCTGCCTATAGCCTGCCTAGGGGGACCTATACCTGCCTATACCCTGCCTATGAGGACCTATACCTGCCTATGAGGACCTATACCTGCCTATGGGGACATATAGCTGCCTATACCTGCCTATAACCTGCCTAGGGGGGCCTATACGTGCCTATAGCTTGTCTATGAGGACCTATACCTGCCTATAACCTGCCTAGGGGGACCTCTTCCTGCCGATAGCCTGTCTATGAGAAACTATACCTGCCTATAACCTGCCTAGGGGGACCTATACCTACCTATAACCTGCCTAGGAGGACCTATTCCAGCCTATAACGACCTATACCTGCCTATAACCTGCCTATGGGGGCAATTATCTGCCTATAGCCACCTATGGGGACATATAGCTGCCTATGCCAGCCTATAACCTGCCTATGGGGACTTAACTGCTAACCAGCCTATTGCCTATGGACATTAAATGCCTATACCAGCTATATCTGCCTATGGGGGACATTAAACTGCCTATACCTGCCTATATCTGCCTATGGGAGACATTAAACTGCCTATACCAGCCTATATCTGCCTATGGGGGACATTAAACTGCCTATGTAATTTTATTGGTATCTATTTTTATTTTTAAAATTCACCAGTAGCCGCTGCGTTTTCCACTCTAGGCTTATACTCGAGTCAATAAGCTTTTCCAGTTTTTGTGGCTAAAGTAGGTGCCTCGGCTTATACTCAAGTTGGCTTATACTCAAGTATGTATGGTATATAATAATTAAAACAATAGTTAGATAAGTTGTTTTTCTTGTTTTAATTAAATAATTTAATAATGACTGTTTGATTGACCAGGTGATAAACTCCAAATTAATTATTAGTAATGCAAAACAAAGTTAATGTAAAGGTCGCTGTTTACTTATTAAAAGTATGTTTATTAAGAAGTAATCAATTGTTTTGTATTATGATTAAACTAACAAATGGTATTGCAAATTGTAATCAAAATGTGAAGCAACAATGATGGTGTTAATGTTACCACACCTCTAAACCAACCTGTATAAAAACTTGTATGTGTTGACCAAAATAAAGGATTTTGCCTCTGAATCAACTTGATGTCAGGTGTCTTTCTTCCCTGACATATGCGCATATGTCCATTCTTCTATTAGTTTGGAAACCGCACAATGACGACTAAGTCACGGGTTTATAGTGGCAATAGGATTAAATGATCAGATTTTTAATCACTAGCAGAAAGATTGGGAGTTGGTTTTACCAAAGGGGGGTCATTATTTGGTATTCTTGGAAAGCTCCTTTAAGTTGAGAATAGCTGGGACTGTCTTCATCTAGTATTTTTTTAGTAATCTACACACAGGAAGATGAATTCATATTAGTTGTGTGACATATTTTAATTGGCATTCTAATCCATGAATAATAAAGCACATTCAGATGGAGCTGACAAATGTTTTTGGAAAAATTGAGAATTGCATATTTTACATTAGTCAATTCCCTTCTACATAAAAGTAAGTAATTTCATCTGCACAATCATGTCTAATGATAAGCAACCATTCCCTGCATCTGGTAATCAGACAATCTTGTTGTTTTTGCTTCTGCACTACATTTATCTTATTGCAGAATCCTCTGCTTGGTATTACACCTTTGTATTTCAATTAGGGAAAATGAGTCAGAACATTGTGACGAAGGGACCAGAGGAAATGAAATGGTTTGAAATAGAATTCGTTTATTTACAGAAGGTGACAAAATGTCCTAAAAAAGGCAATTTAAGCAATGTAATTACGGGAAAGACTAAAATTATTATTTCAATATTGACTTCAATCAGGAAAGTAGAAAATCCAGTTCTAATTTCGATTTAATCTAAACATTGAGTTTAATTAAAGAGATTTATTATCATTCACAAATATCTAAATCCAAACATTTCCATACATGGATACAGTATACGCAGTTATATTTTTTACAGTGTTTCCAAAGAGCATTTACACCCTTTTCTTTTCCACAATTTGAAATGTTGCAGCTTAAAGGGGTTAATCACTGGAAAAATAGACATAAAACATAACCTTTAATAATCTAGTAAAACACAGACTAGCAATAATCCATAAAATCCAAAAGAAAAAAAGGCTTACACTAAACAGATAAATACAAATCTAAAAGGTGTGGGGGCCAAAGTAATCCTATTACACCCTATGCTACAGACTGCCTATCAAACAATATGAGGATATCGTCCCAATAAGGACGGCCCCATCGAGAACCTTAACTATAACACCGTGGTGCTCCCTGATAAACAGGGACCCAAAATATACTAATCCAAAGCCCCAAAAATAGTCCCAAAAAATGTCCCAAAATCTGTAGCATATGGTGTAATAAGGTTATTTTGGCCCCCACATCTTTTAGATTTGTATTTATCTGGTTAGTATAAGCCTTTTTTCTTTTGGACCCTATGGATTATTACTAGTCCGTATTTTACTAGATTATTAAAGGTTAAGTTTTACCTCTATTTTTCCAGTGATTAATTTTTGATTTGAGACGATACATCATACTGACTTAGAGATAGCTTTACTTATCTTGTTATTTGAGAGCTTAAAGGAATTGTCAAAAAACATAAAAAAACTTACATGGCTTCTTCATTGATCTCACTGTGATGTTTCCTGTGCTAATTGGTGTATTTCTTGTGCTGTATGTAGCCTCCCTTCTCTGCAGCTGAGCAGTGGCATTTCCTTGTTCAAAAATGGTTTATCTTTGCCCTGTAAAACTACAAGCTCCAGAATCCTTTACTATGCTAAGTTTGTCTTCCTCGCTCCCTACCTCTGTTTCAATGCACACTCCCTGTTTTCTTCATGTTAAAAGCCTTGGAAGTCAGGACCAAAGGACTGTGGCTTCAAAGGGCGTTTTTAAAAGACAAACACTCTTGGTCATCTGCTCTCCTGGGCTCAACACAGAGCTATTAGGTTTCCTTTCATGAAACAGTTGATGTAAAACTGCAGGAAGAGCACAGAAAATATAATAAAAGTACGTTATGTTATGATGGATGTGCTTGTGTCTGCACTTCCCGTCTTGGCCAACACTCTTATTTCCCAGCTCCCGCTCTGCTCCCGCCTTCTGCTTGTGGCCGGTGCGCATGTACCCATTCTCTAGGGCATGCATACGCCAGCTCTTTAAGATTTAAAGGGCCAACGCGCCCTTGACACCCTATCACCTGTGGTCTCCAACTTTATTAGGACACCTCCCCCTATCTTCCCTGCCAAATTGTTGGTGTTCCTACATTTGGTTTGCGCTGTCCAGCTTGTCTTCAGTATCTTTCCGGTTTTGATCCCTTCTCAAGTTTTTGGATTATTCTTTGCCTGCCGCCTCCCCTGACCCTGCTGCGAGTGACCTGGTTACGTTCTGTCTGCTGCCTGCTCTGACCTCTCTGCCAGTGACCCAACTATGCCTCAGCCTGCTCCCTCTGTAATTCACTGCACCATGGCTGTCACCACAAGTGGCCCTGTCAGGGATAGCGGCCTTGGAGTCTCCCGCAGCGAATCCCAATATGCATTGCGACGGGCTTTGGTGAATACCGGGGGCTTTTTAGACCTGCTCCCTGGCATGGTTCAAGTCCTCTCTCGTGGTGACCCAGAGGTTCCACCACATGTGCCCATGACACTAACTTTGGGAATGGTATTATTAAGAAAATAATTTTGTTTTCCAACTAGGCAACCACTTAAATTCACAGTATCCCATATGATAAGAGAATCAGACAAGTAGAAATTTGTGCAATCTTATTAAATATCACATTTTCATACATATTCACATTGTTTCCAATATGACTGAAAATATAATCCCTTTGCCCTGCATCTAACACTTTCAGTTTAATCTGTTTGGTGATTTTGGTTGCCGATAGCAAGAGCATCATTGCATGTATTTGTTATGTATCATTGAGGTTTATTTACTGGGACTTGTTACTTGTAGCTATATTTATTAAAGGTTACTAATTAATTGCTTTGACATTTTCAGCTATAGTGTGATGTATTGGTACAGGCGGACTTTTCTGTTGGCCTTCAGTGATAAGTGTACATACCCTTCACTTAATACTGCAGCAATAATGACCTCAAGTCATCTTGGTTATAACACTATATCCTTGGGACACCTGTATCTGATATTTTACTGCCATTATTTTGTGTGGATCCCTTTTGAGATCCATCAGTTTGAATAGAGAGCATGAATGCATAACTACAGGCAGTCCCCGACTTACACCGTTCCGACTTACATCTGTCCCCTAGTTACAAACGGAGACTTATGGGGCATGCTGACACTTGTAGTTCCATGTTCCACAGCAGATAGTAGCTGTGGAATGACAAGTTCCAGCATGCCAGATCAGCACATGAGGTAAAATGAGGTGAAATCTTCTTAACAGGAGCACAGACAGCAAAACAAATGTAAAAACCCTTTCCTGCACTACCGAAAATGGAAAAAAAAAAAACTTTATGTGCTGGAATTACATTTAATAAATATACTTGTTCTGACTTACATACAAATTCAACTTATGAACAAACCTACAGTCCCTATCCTGTTTGTAACCCGGGGACTGCCTATATTTACAGGTTTCTTTAGAAATGATCCAATTTTGGCTCTACATAGAACACCCAAATGGCATCTTTTCCCCAGGGGCGTCGCTAGGCAGTTTTATCTGGGGCTTGTGCCCCAGATAAAACTGCTGGTGCCTCGAACCTCACCGGGTTTCAGGCCGCTGACATGGGCCTGGAGCGCCGACGGTCTCTTTAACTGTATGTATGTCCTCTGGACGCACATACAGTTGAAGGCTTTCGAGGAGCAGAGAACAGGTGTTCCCTGCTAAACAAGGTTCTCCGGTGAGCCACAGACAGGCTCGTAGTCCTCCAGAGTATCCAGCAAAGGTGGCATGAGAACGTCATCACGCTGCCTGCACGGCATGATGACGTCATGCCGTCTGTGCCAGAAAGAAGGCGGAAAACAGCAGGAGCTTCAGGGAGTGGGAGAAAGGACTTTTATTTTTTATTTTTGCACTATTACCTGCCTAAAAATTCTGGGGCCACTGTTACCTATCTGTAAAAACACCGGGGTATCAACTACCTACATATATATATATAAAGACAAAAGGAATATACACTCACCGGCCACTTTATTAGGTACACCATGCTAGTAATGGGTTGGACCCCCTTTTGCCTTCAGAACTGCCTCAATTCTTCGTGGCATAGATTCCACAAGGTGTTGCAACGATGCTCAATTGGTACCAAGAGGCCCAAAGAGTGCCAAGAAAATATTCCCCACACCATGACACCACCACCACCAGCCTGAACCGTTGATACAAGGCAGGATGGATCCATGCTTTCATGTTGTTGACGCCAAATTCTGACCCTACCATCCGAATGTCGCAGCAGAAATCGAGACTCATCAGACCAGGCAACGCTTTTCCAATCTTCTACTGTCCAATTTCGATGAGCTTGGGCAAATTGGAGCCTCAGTTTCCTGTTCTTAGCTGAAAGGAGTGGCACCCAGTGTGGTCTTCTGCTGCTGTAGCCCATCTGCCTCAAAATTCGCCGTACTGTGCTTTCAGAGATGCTCTTCTGCCTACCTTGGTTGTAACGGGTGGCTATTTGAGTCGCTGTTGCCTTTCTATCAGCTCGAACCAGTCTCCCCATTCTCCTTTGACCTCTGGCATCAACAAGGCATTTCCGCCCACAGGACTGCCGCTCACTGGATGTTTTTTCTTTTTCGGACCATTCTCTGTAAACCCTAGAGATGGTTGTGCGTGAAAATCCCAGGAGATCAGCAGTTTCTGAAATACTCAGACCAGCCCTTCTGGCACCAACAACCATGCCACGTTCAAAGGCACTCAAAACACCTTTCCCCCATACTGATGCTCGGTTTGAACTACAGGAGATTGTCTTGACCATGTCTACATGCCTAAATGCACTGAGTTGCCGCCATGTGATTGGCTGATTAGAAATTAAGTTTTTAACGAGCAGTTGGACAGGTGTACCTAATAAAGTGGCCGGTGAGTGTATATATATATATATATATATATATATATATATATATATATATATATATATATATATATATATATATATATATATATATAACTGGGGCCTATTACCTACCTATCTATACTGGGGACCCTGTTATCTATACTGGGGGCCCTATTATCTACCTATCTATACTGGGGGCCCTATTACCTATACTGGGGGCCCTATTATCTTTCTACAGACTGGGGGACCCTATTATCTATATACCTACTGGGGGACCAAGAGGCGTAACTTGAAGCTTCTGGGCCCTAGTGCAAATAGGGAATTGGGGCCCCTCAGTTACCATGTGCCATTGACAATGCTGTGGCAAAAGGGCTTTTAGGGTCTCCTCAGACTGAAGGGCCCGGTAGCGACTGCTACCTCTGCACCCCCTATAGCTATGCCCCTGGGGGGACCCTATTGTCTATATATTTATATACTGGGGGACCATATTATCTATATTACCTACCTACTGGGGAAATATAACCTTTACATCTACCTACTGGGGACATATAACCTATATACCTATCTACTAAGGAGACCTATATACCTACCTTCTGGGAGGGGTCTTTAAACCTACCTAATGGGGGCCTATAAAGGAACGATGGATGACTCCCCATCCCCAACAGCAGGCACCTGTATTTTCAGTAATAGAAAAGCCAGTTGCTGTGGGGATGGGGTGTCACCATGCATTCCTGTATAAACCCTCATTAGGAAGGAAGCTATATAAACCCCCTAATAGGTAGGTAGGTTTATATGTGCTGGGAAAGTGAGGGTTCTACAATGTTTGTGTGGTAAATTCTGCAGAGACGAGTCATCATGGTGGTCTGCGCCAGATGGAGAAGGGAAGGGAAAGTAAATGATTCCGATCAAAAAACACATTTCCTGTAAGTCACTAAATGTAACTGCATTGTAATCACTTATATTTTTTTGCAGAGCTTACATGCAACTAGTATATACCACTATCTGGTCACTTTATGGCTTTATATACGTCTTCAGAGTGTACAACTGATAGTCACATGTGGTGGTCACGTTTGGTCAGGGTCTGGCAGTATTATTTGAGCCTTAAAGGGGATTTGCCACCAGACCAAGTACTGACCTCCGTTCAGTATGAGAGTAAGATGTCAAAAAATCACGCTGAGTCATGAAGCTGCAGTGGAGAGAGGGAGAGGGGAGGGGGGAGTGAGGAATCCAAAGGGAGCGTCTCAAAACTTAAGTGAACTAATAAACAGTACAACAGTGGATTCAATACAGCAAGACACAGAGCCTCAGACGGCACTGTCAGGAGAAACCTTATCTGCTAAGCAGCTAATGTAATGTAAACAAATCACGCAGCAAGAGACAGAGCTGCACACAGACAAACACAGCCAGAGCACAGAGCCTGCATAAGGGGATCCTGTGACATGTTCACTCAAATAATCAAACTATAACTTGTGAATTCTGTATACAAAAGAGAACACCTATTCTAAACAGCAGATTGAAAGCTTCTTCATCAGATAAAGCAGGGATCTAATAACACTACAGCTAGTTATTCTGTATACAAAAGAAAACATATTGCTACCCGGTGCCTTAAAAGACCATTCATTCTGCCTGTCATCAGATAAGAAGTGATTCACTCAAGCGCGGCCTTTCAGCTCCTTGGTCGTGACTAGGGGAAGCTTTGTGGTAACCAAGGGGGGTTGAGAAATGCTGTAGCTCTCAGAGTTTTCACTTTTTTTAATCACATATATTTAGAAAAGTGATTTTGGAGGTTCCCACGTCAACATTACATGGTGGCAAAACCCCTTTAAGTAGTAATAGTTTTGGGTATTGACATTGTTGAAGTTTTTTGTTTATTAACAATCATTCGTCCGGTAGATTTGCTCCGTGTATAGGTGTATTTTTTGGTGACTGTTATTTATAAGGTATTACACTGTTATACGAAGGTGAGCGATTTTGAAAAAGAAAATTTGTCATCGCTGCTTTTCATTGTACAGTGATTGCTGAGGTGATGGACAAGATCTATGTGAAATACGCATAAAATTAGTGACAGGAACATACGTTTTTTTCTCTATAAAAATACATGCAGTTCACAATGTGGCATGAAAAATGCTGTGTGAACCCAGCCGTACTGAGCAAAACTGAACACAAAGGGCCCGGGCCCTGGATGCCTTAGGACCCTAGCAACGCCTCTGCTTCTCCCTCATCTAAAGCCCAGATTGCTTTTCAGCAGATTTCGATCAAAGGTCTTTCTGTGCTTTTCAGTCATCTTTCCTTCAATCCTGACTAGTTTCTCAGTCCCTACATATTATGCTGCTGTCCTTACCATATAAATGGTGTTGACGCAGTGTCTGGTTTCCTCCACACATGAAGACTGCAAGCAGCAGCTCTGGTAGCTACATGACTCATGATACCCAGACGTCGTTCAGTAAGATATGGCTCGCCCCTTATCTATCAGATGCTATAAATACAGAATCATCCTAAATTCTAACCATATAAATCTGGGAAGAATCTATAAAAAACATAAATCACTGAAAATGTTAAATACCTCTCTAAAGCATTACCTTTAATATGATCTGATAAAACAGCAAATTCAGTGATATAAAAAAAAGACATAAATGACGTGTTTTCTGCATTCGGCAGGTTGATACAAATCCGGCAACACCAATTAGGTAGGGTTTTCGTTATGTTCTGGTACCGTAAAAAAATCCAAACATTTTTTATTTTTCTTACATTTTTGCCACTGCGCCATTTTCTGCGACCAGTAACTTTTTTGTACCTTTATCTACGGACTTGATTAAGGGGCTATTTTGTGGGATGAAATGTATTTGTATTGATGCCAGTTTGGAATAAATGCAAGTTTTTTGATCACTTTCATTCCAATTTTTAGGGGACATGAAATGACAAAAAAACCCCGCAATTTTGGGGTATTCAGTGTACAGAATAAATTATGTTATATTTGAACAGATCGGATTTATATGGATGTGGCGATACCAATTATTTGGAACTTTTTAATTATTTTGAACATATATATATATATATATATATATATATATATATATATTATATATATATATATATATATATATATAATATAAATATATATTGTACACACCAGTAAAATATTGCGCCATTTTTTTTTTTTAAATGTAACATTGAGTCCCCCTAGGGTGCTTTACCACTAAGGGGCACAATGTCTTACTGTTAAAACCCTTTAATCACCAATGTCACTTAAACAGGCTCAGCTAGGAATAGCAGAGCTGAAATGTCAGTCACTGCTGTAGAAACACCCACAGCCTGAACAGGAAGTGGGAGCCTGTAGATGTCTGTGAAGAGCAGGCTTTGTGAAAGAGCCAGATAGGAATACTCCTAAAGGCATGTAACTCAAATCTAATTGCCAATACATCTAAAAAATGCTGGTTGTGAAAAAAATCAGTGACCATTGATCACAGATTCCTAATAAGCGGTCCCGGTGGTGATAAAGGTTGTGTTTCAACTCCAAAATTTTGCCTTGGCAAGAAGATGCTTTCCCAATTATAGAAATGTGAGCTATTGTATAAGGATATAGGATAACAAAATACCTTCCCCTAATGTTTAATTCCTATGCTTACCCTGAGTAGAGTGCCCTACCCGAAAATGGTGACCACCACAGATCTATCCACTACACAACCCTATCGCTTAACTGAGTGCAGAAACGTCTTCATTTGAGCAATATTGCCCTTTTCTCATTTCTGCCCACTGATGCTACACGAGGGCACCAGCAGGCAGCAGGTTTTTTTTCCCGCTCCACTGTGGAATTTACTGACCATGGTAGTGAGGGCAGAAATGAGTGGTTACCAATAGCTAGTGATGCTGCAATGCATCCTTATTTGGTTTGACACTGGGTCGACCAAGCTGTTGAAAAAAATTGGGTTCAGGAACCCAAATGTTAATTTAACCATAGCCCTACCCTTAACTCTAACTGTAAGGCTGTGTCTACAAGGAAGTATGCAAATATTGCATCAGTTTACATATACTGTACGTCTGTATATGATGGCCATGCAGGGATGATTAGACAGACAATACTGAAATATTGGAAAATATTACGTTGTGATGAGAAATATGGTTATCTGTTTAGAGACCCTCCTCGATGGGTCTATCAAAAAGGTAGGACGATAGGGCAGCAGTTAGTGTCCTCTGATCTTAAGAGTAGTAGTAAAAAGGAGAAAATCCAGACAGTGTTGAGCAGTATGAGATCTGGCACTTTCGCATGTTTAAGATGCCAAAATTGCTCATCTATCATTAAGGAGAGTTCATTTACCACCAAACTAAGGGGCATGCGATCAGAATTAGAGGGTTTCATACGTGCGAGAGTAGTTGGGTCGTCTACATGCTCAAGTGCCCGAGTGGGCAAGCGTATGTAGGACAGACAGGGAGACTGGTCAAGGTGAGGCTAAATGAACATCGGTCTGCTATGCGCACATTTAAGAAACAGTCTTCATAGATTATATATCACAGTCCAGCTCAATCCACCCGTCAGGCAATCAGAGGGATGCACGTGAACGCCGAGAGCTTGCTCGGCTGAATAAAGTCAATGAAAAAGGATTCGTACACAGCATCCCAGCAGTATTAATGGACCTTGTAACAACTATAGGATGGCAAGCCAGTATGGATTAGATAAAATATGTACTTTTTATTGTAATCAAAATTAAAAGCAGTAGAAAAAACATACGTTGTAGCAGTGCAGACCATTCGCCGTACTCCACAGTGTGCAGCCGGATGCTCTCCCAGAACGGACCGACGCGTTTCGGTGACGTGCACCTTATTCCTGGTCTGATAGGTAGTGTCCAGTGAAGGTTTAAATAGAGCCAGGTTTTTTCTGGTACATTATTTGTACTCAGAAACAAACTGGGAGAGACAATGGAGCCTATATTGTTTTTTTTTTTAGATATAAATCTAACTCCCTTACGCATTACATTTGATAGGCTGGGGTGTGTGTACAAGATCGGGAGATATTTTTTCGTGATGTCAACCACTTTGTTATAATGTGGGGAGTATGTGGTGGAAAAAGTGATGCCAGAGAAATCATTTTGTTTTCTTTTTCTATCTAATAATAGACTAGTGTGTGTCATCAATTCAACTTTTTTTCTTGACCATTCCAATTTTTTGTCTGTGTATCCCCTTTGTTTCAACTTGTTAAAAACACATTGTTGTTGGACCTCAAAGTCTAAGTGAGAACTACAGTTTCTTTTGGTACTTATTAGTTCCCCCGTAGGAATATTGCGGGTTACATGATGTGGGTGGCAGGACGCAGCATGTAAAATTGAATTCTGTGAAGAAGGCTTAATGAAAGTGGTGATTACAACTTGGTCTCCAACTAACCCTTTCAGGGTGACATCCAAGAAATTTATAGTATCCCAATGGAGGTGGTGAGTGAATTTTAAATTCATAGGATTACTATTTATGTATTGCAAAAAATTGGTAACGTCATCCAAGGGGCCCTCCCATATCAGGAGAAGGTCGTCTATATAACGACCGTACCACCTGATATGGGAGGCAAAAATATTGCTGTCAGAGAACAAAAACTTTTCCTCCCATAAGCTCATATAAATATTCGCTAGAGAGGGCGAAAATTTCGCCCCCATCGAAGCTCCACATAATTGAAGAAAATACTCTTGGTCAAAAGAGAAAAAATTGTGTGTCAACAAGAACTCGGTAGACATGATTAGGAATTCACACAAATTAGGATCATAATTGCTGTATTTGTGTAAAAATTTTTTTTAACTTGTTAATTCCAAAACGTGGGGAATGGAAGGATATAACCTGACGACATCACATGTTAACCACCAAAAATGTTTGTCCCATACCACCATTTCTAATTGAGAAACCACTTGTTTTGTATCTTGTATAAATCCTGGGATGTGAGGGATAAGCCGTTGTAGATGATGGTCCATCCAAGCCCCTAACTTTTCAGAGAAGGAGTCGATACCTGACACAATTGGTCTAAGAGGTGGTGGAAAGAGGTTCTTATGTGTCTTCGGTAAAAAATGTATAATGGGGACTTTGGGGTGGGGATTATAAAGTTGTTCCGCCAGGTTTGAAGTTAGAACACCCATTTCAACCCCCTCTGTCAAAAGTTTTTTTAGATTATTCTGAAAAGCTGTTGTAGGGTTGTTTTTTAAGGGTCTGTAAGTTGAAACATCATTTAACATTACCATATTTAATTTTCTATAAAGACCCGAGTCCAATACCACGATGGCACCTCCCTTGTCCGCCATTTTTACTATTATATGTGGGTTATTTTTATTTGGTTGTAAAGGTGTTCTTTCATTCGGCAATAGATTATTGTTATATATATCCTGGGTGTCGTTCAAAGAGATCTCGCTCGACACATTCCTGAAAGACATCCAGAATCTCAGGACGAGACTGTATGGGATAAAAATGTGGGTTAGACAAAGAAAACTTAGTAACATTGATGGTATCATGCCGACTCTCACTTTGTAATAACCTAAGTTCGGTCAATAATTTCAAGTCCCTAAATGTTACTGGAGCTAGAGCTGGTACATAGTCCGATGTAATATGTGGTTCTGCTGGAGGTGCTGAATCCGCATCGGATGCATCCAATTCTTCTTGCTGCATAGCAAAGTGATGTTTAACAGTAATGAGTCGGGCAAACTTATTTACATCTTTGAGAGTCCTGAAGACATCCAGGGAATTAGTAGGTGCAAAGTTCAAACCTTTAGACAGTACCTGCTCCTGTGCTTGCGATAGAATAGTTGCTGAAAGATTCAGTACCGGGGTCTCCGTGATTTCCTGTTGGAGGAACGGTTGCTGTAATTGCGACCTCGTCTTGTGTTTGCGCCCGGCACATTTTGGTTTCCGTCTAAAAAAGGAGGATCAAAAGATCTTGCTCCTGCACGAATTGCATCAAGGTATGCCCGTGTACTCATACGTGGATTGGATGTCGGCGTTGTAAGATCATGATTAGCATGAAGATTATCCATAAGTTCATCAGTAGTAGATGTGGATGACTGTTCCGGGGAAGTGTCCACATCGGAAAAACTCACATGTCTATCCCGCATTGTTTGATATGTGTTGGTATTTTTAAGTATGGGTCTTGGAAAAATTCTTCTTTTATTACTCCAAGAATATACTTCCCCCTTGTCATAATCATTAAGATCCCTATCATATTTGGATTTTTTAACTTTCATGATAGCTTCTTCCAATTTATGAATATTACTAGTCATATTTTCATGGTGGCGCTTATATTCTTCAGTATCTGCATATGGAATCAGGGATTGCTCCACAGTGTGCATCTCTTGTTTCAATTCTAGCAATTTTTTGCCTTCATGTTCCACAATTAATTGTATTAGTTTAAGAGAGCATTGTGTTAAGATATTATTCCATTCAATAGTGAACTCTTCTGAATATTGAGATATAACAGTTTTTTTGATACGTAATCCACGAGGGATCATCTGTTTTTCAAGATACGTGGCAAGGGTGGTTTGATCCCACCATAATTTGGTCTCACGCTTAAGACACATAAGAATCTCTTTCCACCGCCTCTTAGACCAATTGTGTCAGGTATCGACTCCTTCTCTGAAAAGTTAGGGGCTTGGGTGGACCATCATCTACAACCGCTTATCCCTCACATCCCAGGATTTATACAAGATACAAAACAAGTGGTTTCTCAATTAGAAATGGTGGTATGGGACAAACATTTTTGGTGGTTAACATGTGATATCGTCGGGTTATATCCTTCCATTCCCCACGTTTTGGCATTAACAAGTTTAAAAATTTTTTACACAAATACAGCAACTATGATCCCAATTTGTGTGAATTCCTAATCATGTCTACTGAGTTTTTGTTGACACACAATTTTTTCTCTTTTGACCAAGAGTATTTCCTTCAATTATGTGGAGCTTCGATGGGGGCGAAATTTTCGCCCTCTCTAGCGAATATTTATATGAGCTTATGGGAGGAAAAGTTTTTGTTCTCTGACAGCAATATTTTTGCCTCCCATATCAGGTGGTACGGTCGTTATATAGATGACCTCCTCCTGATATGGCAGGGCCCCTCGGATGACGTTACCAATTTTTTGCAATACATAAATAGTAATCCAATGAATTTAAAATTCACTCACCACCTCCATCGGGATACTATAAATTTCTTGGATGTCACCCTGAAAGGGTTAGTTGGAGACCAAGTTGTAATCACCACTTTCATTAAGCCTTCTTCACAGAATTAAATTTTACATGCTGCGTCCTGCCACCCACATCATGTAACCCGCAATATTCCTGCGGGGCAACTAATACATACCAAAAGAAACTGTAGTTCTCACTTAGACTTTGAGGTCCAACAACAATGTGTTTTTAACAAGTTGAAACAAAGGGGATACACAGACAAAAATTTGGAACGGTCAAGAAAAAAAGTTGAATTGATGACACACACTAGTCTATTATTAGATAGAAAAAGAAAACAAAATGATTTCTCTGGCATCACTTTTTCCACCACATACTCCCCACATTATAACAAAGTGGTTGACATCATGAAAAAATATCTCCCGATCTTGTACACACATCCCAGCCTATCAAATGTAATGCGTAAGGGAGTTAGATTTATATCTAAAAATGCCCCCAATATAGGCTCCATTGTCTCTCCCAGTTTGTTTCTGAGTACAAATAATGTACCAGAAAAAACCTGGCTTAAAACTACAGGTTGTTTCCGTTGTGGACACAGGATCTGTATGACCTGCAACTACATGGACGTAAATAACACCTTTTTGTCTTTTGTCACCAAAAAAAGCTATAAAATTAGACAATACATCAATTGTAATACGAAAAATGTGGTGTATATTATAGCTTGCACAGCCTGTCAAATTCAGTATGTTGGTTGCACCTCCAATTCTCTCAAAACGAGAATTAGACGTCATATTTCTGACGCTAAGAAAGTATAATGGTTAACCACCATGTCCGCTGCATCTAAACACTTCATAGAACAACATAGAAGGGATTTAACATCTTTTCGTTGCATCGGTATAGAAAGAGTCATTATGGATGCTAGGGGAGGCAATTTACGGGAAAAATTATTGAATTGTGAGGCAAAATGGATTTTTACCCTTAGAACTCGGCAACCATATGGCTTAAATTTAAAATATGATATTTTGTATCATTATTAGAATGTCTCTTCTTCTGGATTTGTATTTTACAATATATTGATCTAACTGCATTTTTTGTATATATCCAACTGTGAATTAAGTCGGCACTCCCTAACATATATATGTTTTTATGTCTTTATGTGTGTGATACTTACCTTTCTGGTATTTTAAGGGTTAAGTTTTCTATCGGGCTACGCCCGATCCTCTATTTGAACCTTCACCGTGACACCGGTCACGGACGAGAGTAAGAGATCATTTGGTGAGACACTAGTTGCATGACATTTTGCTGCAGCCAAACATGGTATATCAGAGCTGCGGTGGTGCATCTTAGAAAAAGTTATGTGCAATGATCAGACACAAATTACCACAAAATTGCTAAAACGGGAAGAATACTGGATAATTACCCTGGAGTCTTTGACTCCAAAAGGGTTAAATGAAAACTTGAATCTAAAGGTGTTCCTATAGGTCCCAATGGTCCTGCTAGAAAGATGCTGATTGTTTTTTAATTTGTGTATTTAAGATAAGCCAATACCTGTAATCGAGGTGCTTGAGGAAGAGAGGAGCTATCCCCGAAACGTCCACGAGATACGCTTTGTCCAGCACGGTTGCGTCTCCTCACTCACCTGCTTTGGGAGCGGCGCCATGGATGGACATTGAACGGCGTGCTACACCGCAACTAAACTGCTGAGTATTAGCTTTTCATTTTGATACATATGGACATACTGTGAATAACAGGTTAATGTCTGTTTTTAAGAAGAATTTATTAAAGGAACTTGTGTTTTAATTGTATCGGTTTTACATTTACATATTGCTGAGTATGCTAATATTGGCCAGATTCTGATTAAAGAATCGGACCGGTATTTTGACATATGTTCCATGATATTGGGGGATGGTTCTGTCCGCGGTTTGCAGATTCGCCCATCCCACTCAACCACTAACATGTTCATGTTCCACCCGCTAACCCAGGCATCCTCAAACTGCGGCCCTCCAGCTGTTGGGAAACTACAACTCCCATCATGCATTTATATAATCTGGAACAGTGGGCATGATGGGAGTTGTAGTTTCCCAACAGCTGGACGGCTGCAGTTTGAGGATGCCTGCGCTAACCGGATGGAAGAATGAACATGTTCTACATTTTTTGGAATGTCAGCGGTGTAAACAACCATCCGGTAGAAAATCCGTTCAGTAGGGACTGCTGAACGGATATTCTATTAAAGTCTATCAGGGTGGTTGACAGTCAGTTTATAGACAGCTTTCAAATCCGAAAATCCTGCCGTGGGACGGGCCTTAACCCTAATTCTAGCTTAAAGGGGTTTTATCATTACACACTTTTGTAGACTTGAGCTGTTTCTATCTGTTTCAGCTTCAAATCCAGGAGGCGTGTCTTTCTTCTCTTGAGGAGTGTCTCCCCTCACTGAAGAGATGTGACATCATCATTCTGTGTGAAGCAGTGGAAGGGAAAGAATGTCACAGCTCTGCAGACCTCCTGCAATGTTCTCTTGTCTGCAGTGCTGTCACCAGCCTCGCAGGCTGCACAGGCTCCTTGTAACCAGAACCTCTGCATTGCTGTAACCAGAACACCTTCATTACTGTAAGCAGTCATACACACAGCCTGTACTGATGAAACAAATGTGAGGAATGGACTCTGACCCCTTCTTCCCCCTTCTGTTATCAGACATGAGGTAGTTCAGACTGTATAAGGCTGTTATATGGGGGGAGAACAGAGTATAAGGCTGTGTTATATGAGGGGAAAGTGAATCTAACAGCTAGAGACTCAGTAATTGCCCAGATCCTTTACATAGAGTCATCACTGGGAGATAAGTATAGAGAGAAGCTGAGACAGCCTTCATTGTACACACACAGCACTCTCAAGCAGTTTGTTTCACTTTTGTTTTCCACAGCTCAGAGGGGAGTAAGCACAGAGTGCAGGCAGTCAATCACAGCACAGGGGGCATTTTCCATCCAGGGGGCGTATCCGAACAGGCTGAATGACATATCAGTCAGCCAATCAAAGAAAAGGGGGCGTGTCCCATCCAGCTGCTGCAGAAATAGCTATAGATGCACAGATTAGCTCATATCTGCTATACTAAGTCACTTATGTGATACAAACCAATTACAAAAGTTCTTATTTTTACTTTCCCCATCATTCGAGATATGATCTTTGTAGCGAGAAAACCCCTTTAATGCTGGGGTGTTTACTGGTTAATTAACCATTCCGCTGGGCTCCTGTTGCCACTTGAGGTATGAGACATCATAGGATAAACCCTTGTGGTCTGGTAACTGGAAGTGATGTCAAACCAGAAATGATGTCACCCAGGTAGTGCTGCCAGACCGGAAAATGGTAAGTTAACCCATAATAAACACTTTGCTTAGCCCCAATGTAGGGTTTTGGTTGCAGCTGAGTTTTTTACAGATTTTACCAAAATTCGATTCAGGTTGACCTAAATTAAATTGCTTAAATTCTGGTCAAACTTGACATCATCTACAGGAAACGGGCTGGGAGAATACAGAAAGTTGACACGCAGTGTGTTCCTGGACTGCTGCCACGTCACTACACCAGCGCATTTGGCCTTATTCAATAACCTATAAGGGACAGCAGGGATATCAGACACGGTGTGAAAATTCACATAGGAAATTATCATTTTCACTGGAGAAAGCATTGCTGCCAAGTTTCTCTTATTTTCAGACACTCGTAGGCAGAGTAAACAAGTTTGACTTGCTGTATGATACATATTATCATCATGCTCATTACCTGATTGCTCATAAGCGATGATAATTGATACTTATGCAGCTAATTAGAGCAACCTGATTATATTTACCTAATTCTCAGCTCCAATTGCTCATAACTGCAGTTAATTGGTAGCAATCTTGCCACTGCAATTAGTAAAGAGACATCATTGTATTTTTGCTACTTTCATATAGATGGATACGATCACTACTACGGCCACTTCCCCTGCTTTGTGGCACCGCTGCCACGTGTTGGATCCAACCAGGGCTACTTCTTCATGGAGGTAGATGGCCACATTAATCAAGGTAGTTGCACCAGAATTGGCACAATTTGGCACAATTTGCATCATATATACGTGTTTTACCCCACATTTATTATGTGTTTCAGACAGTATCTAGACCATAGTTTCCAACTTTTGAAAGTGGAAAAGCAGGAGATTGTAGAAGGCAAAAAATTTGCATGGACACGCCCATCTTGTTGATGTACCATACCCCTTTAAAAAGCCACACCCACTCCACCTAACTGCATAACGGCTTTGGAAGAAAGCCAGGTAGATGCCCTTATAGACAGGTAGTAGACCCCCATAACCAGGTAGTGTCCCTTACAGGCAGGTAGATGCCCCCTTGTAGCCAAATAGATGCCCCCTCTGTAGCCAGGTAGAGTCCCCTTGTAGCCAGGTAGATGCCCCCCTTTGTGAGTAAGGTAAATGCCCCCCTTTGTTAGCCAGGTAGATGCCCCCGTTGTTAGCCAGGTAGATGCTCCCCTTTGTTAGCCAGGTAGATGCCCCCCTTTGTTAGCCAGGTAAGATGCCCCCTTTGTTAGCAGGTAGATGCCCCCATTTGTTACCCAGGTAGATGCCCCCTTTGTAGACCAGGTAGATGCCCCTTTGTTAGCCAGTAGTGCCCCTTTGTTAGCCAGGTAGTTGCCCCCTTTGTTGCCAGGTAGTTGCTCCCTTTGTTAGCCAGGTAGTTGCCCCCTTTGTAGCTCGGTAGTTGCCCCCTTTGTTAGCCATGTAGATGCCCCTTTGTTAGCCAGGTAGTTCCCCCTTTGTTAGCCAGGTAGTGCCCCCTTTGTAGACAGTATTGCCCCCTTTGAGCCAGGTGTTGCTCCTTTGTACCCAGGAGTGCCCCTTTTTTACCCAGGTAGATCCCCTTTAGCTAATAAAAAAAAATAATAAAAAGCCCACTATCTCACCAGGCTCCCTGCAGCTCCGGACATCTCATGGCCAATCTCCTCAGCGTCGCGGGGGGAGTGAGTGCAGCCGCGCGTCACACCCCCTGCAACGCTGATCTGTATGTACAGCGCCCACCGGGCTGTACATACAGGGGGAGAAGAGAGGAGGGGAACAATCCCTCCTGCCTTCTCCCTACACAGTGAGAGTCTCCGGACCGGTGAGCGGCCGCTGCGGCCGCTTCACCCGCCTGTAGGAGCGGCCCTGCGGCGCCAGAGTAGCACACCAGCGCTACTCTATTGCCGCGGTCATTTAAAGAACCCCCACTGCCTGCTGGCGGCGGGAGGTTCGCCAACTCTGCCGGGGGGGGACCCCATTAGCGGGACCCTCCCGCCAAAAGCGAGAGAGTTGGCATGTATGATCTAGACCCTTCTGTGCCTCATTTGATAAAAGGAATGTGGCCTTGATAAAGTGAGTGATGCTTTGTGAAAAGGGGGTGTGGCATAAGGCATCATGCCCCCCAAAAAATGCACCAAGTAAGCCAACTTTTAAAAGTGGAAAATTTCGAATAGACAGTTTTAACATGCCCCAAATTTATCAACACTATGATAAATGTGGCGCATTGTAAGGCTGTCTAGTCTAAGGTTACCCTGTCTAAGAGACAATATTGACAAAGCTGCCCCAGGATGTCATACCCTTCAGTTACTGGATTTTCTGATTTTCTGCTTTTCTGTTTTTGGGGGATTTAAATCTACTGTACACTAAATGTGGTATTTTACTGGTATTTTACTGTGGTATTTGTAAACCATGGGAAATATACAAATGCACTGTATCAGAACTGTTATAAATCAGGCTTAAAGGGGTTTTCTCACTATGCTGTTTCACATAGTCACAGCCAGCTTCAGATTCATAGTTCCTGGTTAGGCTGTGAGTGGTTCTTTAGCAGTGATCGGCATATCAGCTCTAATTCTCCTAGCTATTCTTATTACTTACATGACTGCCAGGGTTTAAACTTGTCATTAACTTACGTAAACAAGCTCCTGTACTAAAGATAAGACTAAGCAGGGAGTGACTCACCATGGTTGGATGGCAGCTTGTAGCAATCAGATAAGAGAGAGCAGAGAGAGGTTGTCGTTAACCCAGAGGAACTTTTATACACTAGCGGTAGTCAATTTTATCTCCTGATCAAAGCAAAATTAAAAGAGCAATGTGTTTAGTAATAGTCTTCATTTACCTTTCCCTCCATGATAAAAGCTAAATCATTGTGGTGAGAAAATCCCTTAAAAGGTTTATTCTTGTTTAATTGATTAGCTTTAAACATGTAGCCAAAGATAAATAAAGTATATTACCAAATACATTGCTCTTTTGATTTGCTTATCTTCAGAGTTAGTAGATGATCCTATCTCCTACTTTTGCAGATGGGCTTCCTTAGTTACTGACCACCTCACTCTGCTGTTAAAGGCTAAAGAAGTGGTCGGCATGGTGATATCACTCCCTGCTGTGTTTGTTATCTTAAAAGACCAGAGCTCACTTATTATTACTTACTGACAAGCTGTAACCTTTTAGAGATATGTAGTCTTGTGTACTGCAGATTACAAACCTCCTGCACTCATGTCACTCTATCAGGATCAGCTAGGAACAGCAGAGCAGATATGCCAATCACTGCTGTAAACAAAAACAACAATTGGTTTTGCACACGGAAAAACTTTGTTTGAAAAAACAAATGCACACTGGTGTGGCAGCAATTCATATAGACATTTCAAATTCAAAAAAAACAGTGGCACATTATGGACTAAGGAAACCGTCAAATGGGACATAGGAAATTTGGAAAAAGCATTACTGCTAACTAGGATACATGAAAAAAAATTGAGGTTCTCAGTTCACACTTTTGGCCAAAAATGCTTAAGCCCACCTCCCAATCATCAAGGGAGCACCCAAAGCCTTACTACCAGGACATGTGAATCCGAAGCTCTTTAAAACAGCTTGATGAGACAATCCCTTTAAGGTAAACCTGATCTAACCTCTAAAGCAACCATTGTTCCAGTGCCGCAGTAGTACTTGTTTTCCTGTTGTTCCCTCAGTGGTCTCTGCCTCCATGCACTTCACCAATGAGGCTGTAATTGGTTCTGTGATCACATGACTGGTGCATGATATATCACTGCTTGGAAACTAGTGGGAAACCCCAGAACAATGACTTTAACTTGAGATGAGTTCAGATAATTATTATTATTATTTTTTTTTATATATAACATATAGTATTTTATATGTTATACATGTTGTAGTATAGTATTTTGTTACAACATCGGAAGATCCCTTGGATATACCATCAATGTCAGATAGGGGCTGGTCCCACCTCTAGAAATCGCACCTATTTCAAGAATGAGCCATGAAACCTGTCAAGTTTGAACGGAGAGTTGGTCTGGACTCTCCCATTGAAATCAATGGCAGTTTCAAACACCTAGCGATATGCCATCAAAATCTGAAATGGGACAATCCCTTTAAGGCTTGAAAGTGGTAATTTTTTCTATCAATTTTTTTAAGTTATCGGAAATGGGTGAATGCTTGGTGGGCAGTAGCAATGTAGTAGTAGAAAAGTAGAAATTACTTTGTCTATGAAAGTTCCACTGACCCAGTAGGAATAGGCAGAACTCACACCATCTTTGATGTTCATACATTCTGTAGTGCATTTATCAGAATATGTAGATATTATGGCACAGAGGCTCAGTGGTTAGCACTGTTGTCTTGCAACACTGGAGTCATACTGTAAATTCAAATCTGACCAAGGGCAACATCTACATGGAGTTTGCATGTTCTCCTTGTGTTTGTGTGAGTTTCCTCTTGGTACTTTGGTTTTCCCTACACTCCAAAAACATAAAGATGGGTTAATTTGGAATCTAGATTGTAAGCCCCAATGGGTAAAGAGACAAATGTCAAATTACAATTACAAGTAAGGCCTCAACAATGCTGCACAAACTATAAACAATACCATTACCAATAAATAGTGACTGCATAATATAATCATACTGTAATAAGTATGTAACAATATACAAGGACAGATATGACAGCCATACAGTGACCATATATTGGTAGATGCCAGTTCTACACAGATGCTTGGAGACTGCAGTGGCATAGCTAGTAGAGGGTGGAAGGGCTCTCTGTCTTGGGTGGCACTTTCTTGGGAGCAGCATGGCATAGTTGCCAATCTTCTGGAGGTCTGGGAGAGTTGGCAAGTCTCCCAGGTGCCATACATATATGGCTCTCGGATGGTACAGGCTCCGCAGATGTGCCAACACCATCTGCGGAGGCAGCATGCAGTAATATACAGCTGGACGCTTGATACACTGGCCATTTAATCCCCTTGATACCTAGAGGCTACGGCATCTATGTCGCGGCCAGTGGGAGGGGGCCTGTTACAGGCATAATATATAGCTATGCCATAATATATTGCTATGTATTATAAAAGCGATAACATAGTCTAGTCCCATATTGAGATTAAAAAAGGGAAAAACAAATACATAAACATTTTGAACAAAAATAAATAAAAACACGGAACCCCTTTCGCTTATATAAAAAACACTTTAAAAATTTAAATAAAGGTACACAGATTAGATATACTATTCTGTGACAATGAGTCTATAAAATTATTTAATCCATGAGGTGAATGCTGCTGCTGCAAAAACCAGCCTCACAAAAAAGATTGAAAGGTGATCAAAAACTTGTATGTACCCCAAAATGTTCCCAATGAAATGATCAACTTCTGCAGATAAAAATGCCCTTACACAGTTCCATCAACTTAAAGAAAAAAAAGTTCTGACTCATCTTGAATACTGCGACATAAAAAAGTGATTTTGTTTTGTGGATGTGAGGTGTAGTCTGTAAAACAGAAGTGTGGCCTGATAAATGGGGTATAATTATAAAGGGATGGCAAATGTAGGGCAGCAAAAGCTCTAGCTACACCACTGGGAAACTGTGTAAGGGGCCGTTTACACGGCATAGGACAAATACGCGTTGGTTTATCCGACCGGTATTTGTCCTGTTTTCGTGCCGTGCACATGGCCGCTGGGGGATGACTTTTCTCTGCGATTAGCAGAGAAAAACCCTTCTCCTTCACATAGACATGTTCATGTTCTGCCCAAAAACCGGACGGAAGAATGAACATGTTCTATGTTTTTCGGACGGCCAGCAGTCTGTAAAACCGGCGGGCAGAAAATCCGGATTTTCCATTAAGGTCCGTGTTAAACTTTATCAGCCAGCTTACAGCCGGTTTTCAAAACCGAAAACCGGCTGAAAAAACGGCTAAAAATCCTGACTGGCCTAAAGGTTTTGAGTACATTTATATGTAAAGTCTTGCTCACATGGCGTTTTAATTCCGTGTAACATCCGTTTTTTAGATCCATCTCTGGGACCAACAGGACGGACCCAGAGACGGATCTAATCAATTAGATTGACATGCAATTCTTTCAAAGACGGAGCCGGCAGGCAGGAGGGACACACGGAGCGGCGATCTCTCATGTGAACCCCGCTGCGTGTTCCTCATTGCTCGCAGTGATAATCTCACTGCTAATTGTTTAGATCCGTCTCTGGTTCCATCCTGTTGGTCCCAGAGATGGATCTAAAAAGCGTAGTTAACACGGCATGAAAACGCTGTGTGAACAAGCCCTAAAACACCAAAACAACAACAACTCACTCTTCATACAAATCCTCTCCTCCCTCGGCATCACGGACTTGGCCCTTTCCTGGATATCCTCCTACCTCACTGATAATACATTCAGCGTCTCTCACTCACGCACCACCTCCACCACTTGCCCGCTCTCTGTTGGTGTCCCCCAGGGGTCTGTCCTGGGCCCACTACTCTTTTCTATCTACACTCTTGGTCTGGGTCAACTAATAGCATCGCATGGCTTTCAATACCATCTGTATGCTGATGATACCCAACTCTACATCTCCGGCCCAGATATTACCTCTCTACTCTCCCGGATCCCTGACTGTCTTTCGTCCATATCCTCCTTCTTCTCCTCACGTCTCCTAAAACTAAACGTGGAGAAAACTGAATTCATCATCTTTCCACCGTCCCAGTCCATCCCTCCACCTGATCTCTCTATCACAGTCAATGGCTACACTCTCTCCCCAGCTCCACAAGTTCGCTGCCTTGGGATAACCTTTGACTCCTCTCTATCCTTCAAACCGCACATCCAAGCCCTCACCTCTGCTGCCGCCTCCACCTGAAAAATATCTCCCCTCTCCGCTCATTGCTCAACTATGACACTACAAAAATGCTGGTCCATGCCCTCGTCATCTCACGCCTAGACTATTGCAACATCCTTCTCTGTGGCCTCCCAGCTAGCACCCTCGCTCCCCTCCAATCCATCCTTAACTCTGCTGCCCGTCTGATTCACCTCTCTCCTCGCTACTCCTCTGCCTCTCCCCTCTGCCAATCCCTTCACTGGCTTCCCATTGCCCACCGAATCCAGTTCAAGTTAGTAACCTTGACCTACAAGGCTCTCCATGACCTCTCCCCTCCATACATATCTGCCTTAATCTCCAGATATCTCCCCTCACGCAATCTCCGCTCCTCACAGGACCTTCTCCTCTGCTCTCCCCGTGTCAACTCCTCACATAACCGTCTCCAAGACTTCTCCCGTGCTTCCCCCATACTCTGGAACTCACTACCCCAACACCTCAGACTCTCCCCCACTCTCACCAGCCTCAAAAGCAACCTGAAAACCCATCTCTTCAGGATTGCCTATACACAACAATAACCCCACCACCAGTACACCGGCCCACAAACATGTCTGCCCCTCACCTTCTGTCTCTTCCCACCTTCCTTTTAGAGTGTAAGCCCTCACGGGCAGGGACCTCTCTCCTTCTGTACCAGTTGTTAGTTACTAATTTGTCACCTTTGTACTTGTTTGACCTATGTTATGTATGAAACCTGAATGTACAGCGCTGTGGAACCAAGGGCACTCAAAAATAAATAGTAATAATAATAATAACAATAATGTTATATATAATAAATATGTTATATATATATATATATATATATATATATTATATATATATATATATATATATATATTATATATATATATATTATAAACACCTTTATTACTTAAATATGTTTGTAAGTAAAAAGCATGTAAAAAAAAAATAACATACAGAACAGTTCTGAGATACTGAAAACACCTTCGGACGGCATCCCAAAATAAACACATTATATGCAATCATTTGCAGGCCATTAAGTGGTAAGTGTGATAATAAGAAACACCCCAAGGTATGTTAATTTTTTTTATCAACTAAGTAAACAAACACTGGCTAAAAACATGTAACACTAAATAAAGATAAAGGAACACAGACCAAAAGGTGTGCAGAAAAGACCCAATGTGCGTTTCACCCCAAGTTTTGTCACCCAATATGCTGTCCATAGGTGTTTTCAGTGTTTCAGCACAGCCCTGTATGTTATTTTGTTTTTGTTTTTTATTTATTTATTTTTACTTCAATAAACATATGGGGCGACATTTATGAATTTTGGCGTTGAAACTATTATAATGGTATAGAATGCACCTGATTTATGAACCCGCTCTGCAGCAGGTAATAAATCAGGCGCATTCTAGCGCTAATACGACATTTCTGGCTCGGTAAAACACTTTGAAAATGTTCTACCGGTTCCAGCAGTAAAGCGCCTGGAATTGCTATAACGAAGCGGTAAATTTATAGCTTCGTACGGTTCTAGTGCGCCTTGCCTCCCGCATGTTCCCCGAAAGCTGGCACATTAGAAATTGCCGTGGGCGCTCTGTAATGCGCCTGATATTGGCGTACAGGAGGCTTTACACTAATGTGAACGGGGCTGCACTAGAAGTCAGACTGAAAAGACGCCAGACTTCTGTCACAGCCTCGTTCATACATGTTTGCCCGTGGTGTTTTATACATTGGAGTATATAGTTTTGTTTATTTGGTGTTTGGCTTTGAGTGATTTACCCTTTTGGTTTGTAGTATTTGATTAGCCCTATTATTTTGCTTTGTAGGTTTACATGCAGTGACCCACGGGACACTCCACTGATTGAAGTTGGTCATTTTCTACTGTTTTTTTCCACATGGTCCACAACAGTGTTGGGCTGGGGTGTCTGGTGCCCACCGGTGGAGTTAATTCTTGAGGCCCACCAAAGGGGTTAATTTTTTCAGCCCATTCTACAACTACCATACATGACTGCATGCTTTCTCTTGCTTTCTGCCTTCTTTTGCAGCCTTTCTCCCAGAGAAGCATCCCTAGGTCTGCTACTCTTAGCACCCCACCCTACCAAGGGCCCTGAATGCATAGGGGCCCATTGGAGGTTTCCCCTGCTCCTCTGTGGGCCAGTCCAAGCCTAGCCCACAACCCCATTACAACTTCTTCCAGCTGCAATTTGTGTCTGTAGAGTTTACTGCCAGACCTCTTCGGCTGCTTACTTTACCACCCTCACTACCTTTCCCAAAACCGACACAAACTCCCCATTGCACTGGTACTCCCTGGTCTGTGTCTGTTGCCGTCCCATTGCTATACCTGCAGTGTTGTCTAGTACCCCCATATACTGTGCTTCAGAAAATATAGTGTAGTAACTAGGTACCACCACAAATGGTTCACCAGAAAATGCCTCTGAAAACAATAGGAATAAATAGGAATACATTTTCAGTAGTCATGGCAACTATTATCACTGAAATGATAGACTACGGTTTTCCTGAAGAAGGTAGTAGTCTGAAACACTCCCTGCGCTGTACTGACAAGTAGTGTACATGAATGAGGTGCTGCAGCGGGTGATATGCCTCATCATTGTCTACATAACTATACAATTTTGAAATTAGGCGGTAAAGAAATGAGCCATAGGAGCTGGAGGAGAGGCAAAGAGCAGTAGAGTAGTTTTATATAAAACAGACCTAAATAGTGGTGATATAGTCACCACATAATACCACTATACAAGTAGCAAATATCACCATACTGTTACTGAACAAACTAGTATAGCAAGACCATTACTATCAATGATACCGCTATACCTTGATTAAATAATGCTCCCACATCATGACCACATATCAACACCACATAGTGACTGAATAATACTGCCACATCAGGACCACATATCACCACTACATAGTGACTGAATACCGCCACATCATGACCACATATCACTACTACATAGTGATGGATTACCACCACATCATGACAACATATCACCACCATATAGTGACTGAATAATACCTCCACACCATGACCACATATCACCAACAAATAGTGACTGAATAATATCACAACACTATGACCACGTATCATCACCACATAGTGACTGAATAATACAAATGTATCAAAAATTAACTTGCCTGATAATGCACCATGATATTGAGGCACAGAATGTTATCTAATGTTTTTTTAATGGCATTTGTTTACAGATAAGCACAGATAACATAGAGACCCAAGATATCACGGTCAAGCTAAATTCAATATAAACAATTATACTACTACTACAAATATTCTGGCCATACAGTGACCATATAGGAGTAGATACCAGTTGTACTCAGGCTTTGCAGGAGACATCTTCTATGACTGGAGTAATTCACTTGCTCCGTCTGGTAATTCACTTTCTCCATCTGGTCCAGACCTCCATGCGACCTTCTACAGGCCACAACTCATACCTGTAGAATTTACCACATAAACATCTTAGAATTCTCACTTTTCTAGCACCTCCCTACCCATTCCCACCTCTGTATAAACTTTGCATGAGGTGAGAGGTGGAGGTGGGGGAGACTATGGGGTAATAGATGGAGTTAAAGGGGCTATGGGGTGATAGGTGGAGGTAAGGGAGCTATGGGGTGATAGATGGAGGAAATGGTGCTATGGGGTGATAGGTGGAGGTGGGGGCTATAGAGTAATAGGTGGAGGGGATGGTAGGTGGAGGTGGGGGGCTATAGAGTGAGAGGTGAAGGTGAGAGGGCTATGGGGTGATAGGTGGAAATTGGGGTCTATAGAGTGATAGGTGAAGGTGAGGGGGCTATACGTGATAGGTGGAAATGTCAGGCTATGGGGTGATGTATAGAGATAGGGGACTATAGAGTGATAGGTGTAGGTGGTGGTGGGTTTATGGAGTAATAGGTGGTTGTATTTTGTGTTGGTACTTTGCCATATAAGACAATGGTAGGGGCAGGGGTGGGAGAGGAGGTACAGGCCACAGCTTACAGGCACAATCTTCTGGAGGGAAACTGAGAACCAACCTCCTGGAGATTGTGCTGTGGCCTGTACCCTCCATGCGTACATGGTACGCAGGGGATGGAGCCTAGTACTGACATATTTTTTTTTAATCTTTGTATTTTTTACAGGTTTCCTCCTTTGGGCTATGCTCGATTCATTGATTTATGTCAGACCAGCATTGGATCCATTTCTTTAACAAAATGGTTAATGATTGCTGGTGTCAGAGAATGTTTTTAAAAAAAATTTAAGTGCTTTTGTGTTTTGTTTTTTTTAATTATTTCATTTTAGTGTTAGTAGTGGAGGATTTGATAGACGCCTCTCCATTACCATCACTGGGGCTTGGTGTCAGCCAGCTGTGTTTTTTGTCACCCAAAGCTAACACTAACCCCCTGTTACTAATACACCAGTACCTCACACACCAGGAGAATTGGGAAGAACCGGGTTACCATCAGAAGCATACTTTAATTTGAAGTACGCTGCTGTCTGTAGGATCAACAGATTTTAAGTGAGCTGCCCGGAAGGGTGTTATGCCCAAACTTCAATCTAGGGAAGCATCTGGGGCTCTGGCTACAGACATAATATGGAGTGGTAAGCACCTCTTTGTTTTCAGTGTTTAAGCTGAGTTTTTTTTTTTTATATATACCATCAGAAGCAGACCATCTAATGTGATTGTCCGCATCTGGGTTGGCTACCGGCTGGTATTTTTAGGGAAGGAAGGGATCAGTATTCATGAACCTTCATATCCTGATATTATCAGGTTGCAGGTGCCGGTTTCATCTTGGCTGGTTATGAAAAACCATTTGTTTTTTTAAAAATCTGGAAAGAAACTAATTATTTTTTTTAGAATAACCGCCGTGTGGGTCCCCCCCCTTTTTCATAAGCAGGCAAGGTAAAACCGACAGCTGTAGCCTGGCCCCATCAGAATGGGAAAGTCCATGGATATCGGCCACTTCCCATCCTAAAAATACCTGCTTGCAGCCGCCCTGGAGCTCGATCCCACTTATGACAGTTACCTGGCTCTTCCCAGTACTCATAGTGCATTGGGTACTGGGGTACTAGTGACAGGGTCTTAGTGTCAGACATGTGATACGAAAAACATCATAGGCTGCCACCAAGCCCCACCGACAGTAATGGAGAGGCTTCTGTCAGATAACTTCATTACTAACCATGGAAAAAAATAAACATAGAAACAGAAAAAAACCACTTTATTTAAATAAACACTCCCCCACACCAGCCATTTTCTTAAAGAAAAAGATCCAATGCTGGTCCAACGAATCCGTCATAGCCCAAAATGGAAACCTAAAAAAAAAAAGAAATCTGAAAGCTGGGGCAACATCCAGCTTTCCCAGATGCTGGATGGACTATCCAGTGCCCAGGAAAGCTTTGTGACATCTCCCACAGCAGGCAATATTGGGTAC